>LPNX011045565.1:158114-180485 GCA_001517045.1 Pseudotsuga menziesii | reverse complement strand
CCCTGCGTGGGACAATTAATGTAACTTTATATGTTAGCATGGGTCATTCCTCTAAGGATGTCACCATGGATTTTATTATCAGGGAAGTCCTCTTCACCGATTGTTTTTTTTCCCTTCCAGTTAATTTTGTTAATTAACAATTTTAATTGGTTGGGTTTTTCACTCACAAATCCTCCAAAGTGGTGAATTGGCGTTCTGCTAATCAAGCCCATTAGGTGGCTAAGGTTTCAAGTTGTTGTCCATGACCATGCTAGCCATATCTTGTAGTCTTGAGGAATTTCGTTAGGATTTTAATTTTATTTTGATTTTTTCCTAATTAATTAACTTTACCATTTGGTGGTTAATTAATTAAGTTTTGATGTAATAATGTAATCTCTTGAATCTTGGCATTTTGTAATAGGGGCTATGAATGCAAATTAAAATGCTATGACACCCCCTAAGCCATTGGTTCAAGTCTCATGTCATTTTGACAAGGGGTTAGGAAGTTAGAGCAATTTTGGTTAAGACATGGTATTTTTCCTAGGGAATTAATTTAATTTCCAAGGGTGAAAAATTAAATTATTTGATTTTGAAGGAAAAAATCAAATAAGGCCATGGTAATTAAGTCTGGGAGGTGGCTAATCATAGTTAAATAAACCCCCTCATGGTCAAAATAGTTTTTGAAGATTTCCCAAGTGGGGTGCTCCTCTTGTCTTAATAAAAGATAAAAATAAAAAATAAAAAATAAAAAAATTAAAGATTAAAAATTAAAAAAAAATAAAAATATTAAATAGAAAATAAACGATTAAAAAATAAAAAGATAAAAATAAAAATATAAGATTAAAACTTGAAAATAAAAGATTAAAAAATAAAAAGATAAAAATAAAAATAAAAGATTAAAAAATAAAAAATAAAAAGATAAGAATAAAAAATATAAGATTAAAACTTGAAAATAAAATTAAAAGATTAAAAGATAAAAATAAAAAATAAAAGATTAAAAGATATAAAAATAAAAAGATAAAAATAAAAGTAAAAGATAAAATAAAAGACTAAAGATTAAAAATTAAAAATTTAAAATAAAAGATTAAAGATTATATAAAAGATTAAAAATTTAAAGATAAAATTAAAGATAAAATTAAAAATAATAAAATTAAAAATTGAGTCAAAGGAGGCCCCACTTGAGTCATGGAAACCCTAGATCTAAGGGTTAAGCTTTATTGTGACATGGATCTATCTTTTTGACCATTGATTTAAAAATGTACCCTTGCTTATGATTGGTGGATGGCTTGCAAAGTCAACAAACCTAGATCTAGTGGTGGAGATCTAATCTAGATCTAGATGTAATCTTGGCCATTGATCTTCAAGGGGTTGGGGTTGTTCCCCAACTATATAATGAGGGTCTCACTCCCTCATTTGAGAACTTCTCTCATGCTATGGTTATGCTGCCGGAATCTTTCCCTACTCTCTTCTCATATTCTCTCAAGCATTTGGCCCAAGCCTCTTGCCATTTTTGTATTGGATCTTGCCCTAGTTGGGCTGTAATAGAAGAATACTTTGGAGGAATATTGTGCCGTCATTTCATGCATCTTGTGGTGAGGTAACTTGTATTGTATTTATTTGATTTGCATTTGTATTAGCTTAGATAGCTCTCCACAAAGTATTTTGTGGAGAGATTTGTAAGTAGAAGTATTTCTGCTTCCATTTGTGAGTTTCTTAATAAGATTTATCAAAATATTTTGGTAGATTTATTGGGTACTCACCTCTTTGCTTACATTTTGCAGCTCTCTCATAAGTTCATTTACAGGTTTTCCAAGCTAAGAAGGGCACCTCCAAGGGTTTCGTTTTTTCTTATTTTCAATTCGGCCATTTTTCTTTTCCTATCCTGAAACTGGGTTTTATTCACTGTATAGTGAATATAACCCTTGTTTTAGGGCCCTCATCCATTATATATTAGTATAGGCTTATAGATCTGCTATTTATATGTTGTTTTCACCCTGAAAACATTCATTTTCAGCCACTAAAATTTCTGTTTTTCCATTTTTAGAAGTTCAGATTTTTCTGTAAAATTTCTGGGTTGTACACTAAATTGTTCTAACTTTCTGTTTCAGTTTTCTGCAATAATTTCCAGCAAGTAAGTTGCTGATTTTTTGCAGGTTTTGTGCACAGAAAGAGGGGGTTATGCTGCCCTAAATTGTCCAGAAAAAACCAGCAAAAATTTGGTCCAAAAGAGGCTCTAAACTACATTTCTTCTCTCTCTTCTATTACATTGTAAACCCCAAATGAGAAGTTCTCTTTGGGGTATTTCTCTCCTGTAAATTTGTATAAGTAGTTGCTTAGAGTTAGTTTTTATTTGCAAGTTTTATTTTTCTGTTTACCCACCTATCTCCGTGACAGACCACCATCTCTGTCACAGAGATTGTTGTGAGGTTAGTTTACTGTTTTAGCTAGTTGTATTTTCCTTACTAGTTTTATTTTCAGTTTACCTACTATCTCTGTGACAGACCACCATCTCTGTCACAGAGATTGCTGTGCGGTTAGGCATTGCTTTAGCTAGTTACAGTTTCCTTCAAGTTTCAGTAATTTTTAATTTTCTGTTAAAGGGGTAATCATACAACCCACCTATCCTGTGTATCCTCTATCTGCTTGTCATCTCCCTTTAGGGACTTCAAGTTGGGTATGAAAAGCAGGAGAAGTGGGGGCTTAGCTTAGTTAAAACAACTTTCTTTCTCTGCTACAATCTTCACATTCTATTTTTCAGTCCAAGATCAAGTACCAGCACCTCCCATAAGGGATACCGCTTGGTTGATCTTGTTGATAGTTTAAAATAAACCTTGTATGCTAATCACCAAGATTAAAATTTACCCCCTAATATTAACCAACAACAACTTCACTATTTCCTGTTCCTCTACTCGGTTATCACTCTTCGGGGTACTCGCGAGATACGACAGGGGATAGAGGAGTCTTAGTTTAATAGGCATCCATCTAACTGTTTTTCCTGTTAATTAAAAACAATGCCCTCGGAGGCGACTTGGGGTAGTAGACCGTGGGGGGTCTCTAGGCGTTTTACGTCCTCCTTGTTGAGCACTAGGGCATTGAGGTTTGACCTGTGAGCTACGGGTGGGCTTTGCTCCCACTTTGTTGAGCGCAACAGCATGCCCTCTTTGACTTGAGAAATACTGGTTTGGGGTAGTCACACCACCGGTTCGAAAACTAAACTTCAAGAAGAAAAACATTAATAAAATCTACCTAAAATAAACCAAGAGACATTGCAAAACCGGTTCTATAACTTTTTTTCAATTTAGCACACTTCCACTCCAGCATTGCACTCCAACACTTTACTTTCAGTTTCATTTACTTTCAATTCTGCAATTGTTTATGTGGTGAAAGCTTAACTTTTGTTTAAACTGCTTCAAGTAATTCAACTTAAAGTCTTTCCATTTTTCATTCACTGTTGATTTTCATTTAAGGCATTTTTCTTCTGCTATCTTTTGTCTATAACTTGTAAATCTTGTTCATTTGTTTATAGTGATAAATTTAGATCATCTGTATATTGCTTAAACATCTTGGTTCATTATTGTTTATAATTGTACCATTTATTTGTTTATTCATCTCATTGCTAGACAACTTAATCTGTGGATAATTAACTTAGATTTGCATCCATTGAAAGTTGCATTCTCTGACTCCATTCTTTAGGCACTGGTTATAAATAAAAGGATTGACTGTCATTTAAATATTGCATCTTGCATTGGTTTGACTGTCATCTCTTAAAACCTTAGCCTCACAATCTTAATAAAAGATCCCTTTAATTAATTCGTAATTAATTAATAAATCTGGAACTTAGTTTTCCTGTAGGGACTACCCCCCTTGGCTCTGTTGGGATCTTGCCTAAACGGAGGAGTTGTGGACTGTGGTGACAGTGGTCCCCAGCTCTCGCTTGCCCCCAAGGACACACATAGTAGGTTGTGACTTTCCTGTGTCTTAAAGTGTGAATTAGGCGGCAACAGTACCCTTTTTCAAAAAGTGGTGTACTGGTAGGTCCCGTCCTCGTCCTCGTCCTCGTCCTCGTACCCAAGTTTCCTGGCAACTTAGGATTTATTCATTCTGTGAAGCGCAATAGGTTGGGTTCACAAAAGGCTGAGGATCTTGTTTATGTGCACTCCAACCTTCGCCTTGCATCTTGTAGAAGTCCATAATACAGCTCTGGGCCTTGTAAAGATTGGGATGTGGAACCAGAAACTGCTAACTTGGACATCTCTCTTGCTGCTCTGAATATTGTTGATGATCCTAGAAGTGGAGTTGGAATTTCTTCCTCCAATCCATAGTCCTCTGTTCAGCGTGCATCTTGTTCCACTTTTGACGAAGACTATGATGAGTAGGATGATTACTATTAGTATTAGTCTTTGACTCTTTGAGTCTTTAGTTTTTACTATCTTTTGCCATGTTATAGTTATGTGTTGAATGTTCACATTTTGATATATGTAACACTATAGCCTCATATATAAAGGCTGATTTTGGATTTTATCATATTACTATTTGTCATTTGGCAGCTTGCATTTTATAATAGAAATGGTTTAATGTAGTTATGGACTTGTGACTGAAATGTGATGACTCATGAGTAAAAATGCGATTTTATAGTTAACTGTTAAATGTATATGTATATATTTATGTTTCACTGTTTCACATTTAATTTTTTAATGTCCTTCCTAATTTTCTAATATATATATATTGCGTTTCCATGTTTCCTAAATTTGGGGGGGTCACGTTTCCATTGCGTTTTCGTATCGAATACACGTTTCCGTTTCCTCGTATCATGCAACTTAGCACCACACCTTTTACAAAGGTGTCCCATGGCTTAGAAAAACCATTAAGAGCTATCCGAACTTGCTTCTCATCCTCAGTCTTAGAACCAACTACTCCAAGCTCGTCTCTGATCTGTGTGAGCCTTGTGAGATAAGGCACCACTCCTTCACCTTTGGCCATCTTGGTACTGCGCATCATCTCTTGCAACACCATCTTCCGATTTTCGTTCTTGCTCTAGTAATGTCCTTCCAAAGCCTTCCATATTTCCAATACGGTCTTCTTCCTAGAAAGGTGAGGGACTATGTGGTCCTTCACACCATCCAAGATGATCAACATAGCTCTAGAATCTAACTTGTTCCACCTTGCCAACTCTGCTGGATCTGTGGGCGCAACCTTTGTGGAGTCAATGTGCTCCTCTGCATCACTGACATCTAGGATCCTCATGATCCTTTCTTTCCAAGTAGGAAAGTTATGAGCCCCTTAGAGTCTATCCTCAACTCTCAACTATACAACCATAGTGAATTGTACCTTTCAAGCCCTAGATCTGAACTCTAGGTTTGTGTCTTCAATAGATTTGCCCCCGATCTATCAATACTGCTGTAGTTTCTCATATTTAGCTCAACTGAGCTCTGATACCATGTAAATTTCCTTAAAACTCACACTTGAGTTAAACAATATATTTTAATTTTTATAGATAACCACACATGAATTTCTTTACAATTAATGCAGCAGAAAATAAATACTGAAAAACATGTAACAATAATCACATCAATATAGGCACAGTATTTTTGGGTATGTAAACACCCGAATAAAACCCAAGATGGAAAAATTGGTGCAACAGTTAGATATGAAATTTTATTATGAAGATATAGAACAAATACAATTCAGTGGATCAATACACCCAACCTGACAAAATAGAACCTCTGCAAAATTATTGAGCAAACCCAGCAAACAGTACGGCCTCCCTACGCAGCAGTACGACCTCCAACGTCAGCTGTACGAGCCTCTGCATCAGCTATATGGATCTGTATGGTCTTCTGTCAGCTGCACGGAATCTGTACGACTGATGTACGACCTTCCTCTGTTGTGTATGACCTCCCTCTGCGTGATCCTGTACAACCTTGTGCTTTGCCTGGTAACTCGACGAATCCGCTGGGTGAGTGCTCCTCCGTCTTCTCTGCAAACTTCTCTTTTTGACTTCTCCGTTTTTTGTGTCACACTCTTTGTGCATGTCCTCTCCACCAAATCTTCTTTTAACTCAATGGCCAAGTGAAAACCCTAACCCTCACTATGGATCAATGGATGAGATCCTTCGGTGAGATCAATGGCCAAGATTAGATTGGTCATCACTTAAATTATTTCACTTTTCACTTTATAAAAGTGTCTCCAATAAGTCAGAATCAAATTAGATTAATTAATGTATTTTTCTAAGTCTAAACTTAGGAAAATCACATTAATACATTTGACTTCCTGTTTAATGTCTTCTAGCATGCAAGGACACATGCAACGATAGAAGACCTTCCTTGTTGCCACTTTCTAACATAAGAAAGTAATGGAGCAACTTAACTTAAGAATTTCAAGGCCTTACCATAACATTTGTGCCATGGATAGTAAAAAGATGAAAGTATGTGGTTTGATAAAGGATTTGCAAGTACATTTGGTTGTGTATCCAGATATTCAGTTAACCATGGATATAGTAGTAGTTGATGTTCCTGTTGCTTGGGGTATGCTAATTTCTAGAAAAACGATTGTTGATTTGTGGTTATATAGAAATGGACTTGACATATGCTAGTATTCCTTCCTCGGATGGAACCATGGTTAGATTAAATGGGGAACTAGAAAGAAGGTATCACATAGAAGATCCAAAACGTCCAAGGAATGAATTTAAGTATTGTTGCCGCCTAATTTGCACCTCGGGTCACGTGGCAGAAATCTTCAAGCCACTGGGTGCGACCTTGGGGGCAAGCAAGAGTCAAGTGTTGTCACTTGATTTTGATTCCTCCTCTAGGATTTCTCCTAGCAAATCCAAGTGGGGTGGTCCATATTAAAATAATCGAAGGTTGTTTAATCTATGAAAAAAACCATATAATCTAGGAGGCATGACAATATAAATATTGAAACTAAGATAGCTGCAAATAACTTATATCACTAGCATATAAAATAACATTTCATTCTACACATCAATTATTTTAAATATCAAGACATAAATAGATGATGCAATATAGACCAGTGCCATTGGAGTCCTTGTGTGTAAGGGGGTTGCTAGTGATGTCTCAAGAAGTATTGTAGTTGTTTTGGTTGGTCCGTTTTAAAATTATTAAGTGAGTGAATTAAGGAGTGGGTTAATTCTTGGTTTGGCCCACTAAGACTTAACTCTTCGAATTGAGCGTCAAAGCAACTTTACCAAGTGTCCAACAAGGCGGGGCATAACTTGCTTGGAGTAGCCCCTTGACTCTATGGTATCCGTTCTTTGTGACCTCCCGAGTTCTTAGAGATTAGTTTTAGGTGGATTGTCCTATTAAACTAGTCATTTCAATCCCTCTCTAGTTGTCCAACCGTTCCAGCCAAAGGCCTGCAGTATTCACAAGAGCATACGGGGACTGAAATCTTTGCTGATTTTAAAAGCTTTAAACTAGATATGAATTGTTTAAAATCTCAGTACCGATACTCTCATATTCGAGGACATAGTCAGATTTTTTAATTTTTAAGGTAACAAAAAATTAATGCTTGAATAAAATTAACTAATCTAAAAAAAGAAAAAAGACACAGATCCCCCCTATGGGGATGGGGTGCAGGCACTTGGCTGTCCGCTTGCTTCTCTTTTATTATAACGATTACAATGAAGATTTGTGCTCCTTTGTAGAATAGGAAACACAAAATTTACAAAATTGAGGCTTGAAAAATGCCTACAGAACAAGTAGCAAGAGGAAAGGCTCCCAGATGGCTTAAATCTTCAAATTTTCGCCAGAGTGCCTCTCTACCTGTTCATGTATTGTTGCAAAACAACAAGCAATAATTAATAAAATATGGTAAATAATCAATTGAAATGATAAAAATTTAACATATTATTCAAGTAATTTTTTAATGATAAAAAATTGAAGTATTGAAAATGCACTTGTTAGAATCTAGATCCATGCAATCTGACTTTAAAAAATCAGATCTAACTAAATAGTAAATGTAAATCAGATTTAGCTTATGATCTATATTAGTTCACTAAATTGATTAACACTTGTCAAAGTAATCGGTAACCAGAGAAATTTAAATTTTAGATGAGAGAAAGAGGAATAGTAAGCCCTTGAAGTTGGGCGATGGAGTCTTCCAAGTGGGACTCGGAGGGATTATGTCCTTCTTGGTATGCTTGAAAAGAAAAGAGAGTCAAACTAGAACTCCTTCCTCTTCAAGCTAAGTAACTTGCAATCCTTTGAACACACTTGTACAAGAAAGATTAATCACATTGTTGTTCATCACACAAAAATCTCAGAAAACATGAATTTAAACAAAAATAACATGCATCTCTAAGGAATCTTATGCAACTAAACAATAAGATGATAGATAAACAAATCTACTTCTCCTACGCTGATGAGAGATATCTCTCCTTCAAAGGCCAATAGTTAATCACAAAACAAGTAATGAAAAGACAGAGATTACCACCCAAAACTAACAGTAAGCATCCACATACATGAAGAGAGTCACACGATTCTTGCCTCCAAAGCCTTCATTCATTCCTAACCAATTTGCAATTACAAAGCATTAAGAGTAGAGGTTCCACACTTCTCATGTCGAAATGAAGAGAACTTGCTCTCTTAAATAGAAGAACTTAGCATGAGGGGGCGCAGTTGCTAAAGGATGAGCTTGATAGCTTTGTGTGAGTTGGATCCCCATGCTTTGGGGCATACATAAGGCAATTACCAAAATGCCAAAAGCTTAACCTTAAACCAAATCTTTCTTTCTTGGGAAAAAATCCAATTTGATATTTAGCAACCATTTCTTACCTTTTGGTAACTTGTAACTCTTTAGGGATGATTCTATTTACTTTTTCCAACTCACGGAATCAATTTTCGTCAAGTTTCCAATTTTTTATGAGTTGCCGAATTTCTCATTTTTTTCAGATTTTTTTTGGGTTTTTCGAGTAATAATTAATTTTGGAGATAAATAATTACTTGAAAACTTAGGAAATTGGGTTTAGGAATAGCTGGAACTAGCTGGGAATGGCTGGAACTAGCTGGGAATGTGCCCCTTTTCCTAGATGCGCCTCTCTGCCTCCTGAATGTGCTCCTCTTTGTATCACTGCTCTCTGATCTAGGCCTCACGCCCCTCTGCCTCTGTCCTCTCTCAGATCAACTAAACTCTATCTCAGAGCTCACACTCCCTAGTGAAATGTGCCTCTCTTGGTAAGAATCTCTTGGTAACTATCTCTATCTCCAAAGTGTTCTCCCTTTGCCCCAAATGATGTAGAAATAACAACTCTAATACTATGAAAAAATAGAGCCTTGATGCTAAGAAGAAGCAGAGGATGTAGATCTAGCTACAAGATAATTCTCACAAGCATGCACAAGGAAAATAGAGAGAAGAATAAAGAGACTGAATCACATGAAAACATGAAGAGTGAATAATTGATTGATTATTACAATAGTAATACATCCTTATAAATGAAAATTGAGTTGCTAGAAGACAACTCATTAGCTCATACACCAGGTTTACTAAATATGATAAACCCCTATAGGTGACTAAAGCACTTTCCAACTCTGTCAAGGACCTCACAAATTAGCTAAAGCATGAGTGAGTTATCGTGAGTGATGGAAAAACATGCTAATCCTGGAATCTGGAGAAAAAATCATGGAGGATGGGTTGGCAACAAAAGATAGCAGTTTCCTAGTTGACTAGCTTTACCTTATCCACTGAAAAGCTGGAATAAAGCAGGATAAAGACAAAATCGGTAGGTAGGCGCAGTTACTAAATCTTACAGTTAATAAAGTGGGAAGGATACCAGAATCAGTATAAAGGCGCTCCTAGGGTATATAAGGAAAGTGTTGACTAAGTGGTGCAAGTGGATGCCAGCTATCTAGGCTAGTAGGTAGGGAATTAATCAATAATGATTAAATATTGTTATCCTAAGTATGGAGTGGGTTTATAATATCCCAACATCCCTCCTTAAGTTTGACTTTATGATGATATGTCTGAAATAATCAGAAATATAGAGGCATATAGGTGCATATAGGGCCCAACAACAAGGCTATGGTCACCCTTTACAATTATTTATGTCAGAAAAGTGAGGAAAGAGGCAGGACTGCATGGGGAAAATCCTCCCTCAAGAAAGGACAAGGCACAAAATTTTGAACAACATATCTTCAATATGTCTTGATCTTCACTTGAATGAGCTGAATGATCTGCTTCTGGTGAAAGACTGTGATGAAGAAATTGTGAACTCCATGATCATGCGCTAGAGTGTAGAATTTGCAAGAAAGAAGAGGAGAGACTCCTTGTAGCTCATCATCTGATGAAGTAGGAGCATTGTCTTAATGCTTCTTGTTGTTGTCATACTCTGATCTGCAAACACATTCTGAAAAGGAAAAGAGATCTATGCATACTCCTTCTTAAAGAGTAGAAAAATTAACACAATCAGTTCCTTGTATAGCTGCGAAATGGTGATGTGGATCACATATCTTCCTTCCAAACTGCCGTAGCACCTTCCCAAATCTGTAATGACGCTGAAAAGACTCTGATATATTAGAAATATTATCATATGGAGCAACAAAGACCAAAGGTTTAATGTCTCTATGAGGATATAGGGCTAGTGTAGGAAAAGGTTGAGCAACTGGGAAAAGCTAATTAGTGTAAAAATATGAATGATGATGGACTTAAGATCTGAGCCATAGGTGTTTAGAATAGATTCAAACATGTGTAAGATATGTCCAATGATGACCAAGGTCATGCATAACAAACTAGTGAAAAATAGACAAGACTTGAAACCATTTGATATAAGTAACACTGCATAGGAAACCAATGAGGAGTCAACTAGTGAACTTGGGGTTTGTATAGTCTTAGGAGTATTCAAAAGTATGGTAGATGGTATGGATGATGTCATAATATGCATATCAACCTGCAAATATGCTTCTAAATCATAATTATAACCATTTGAATGGAGTGAGGAAGAACTGCTTAAAGATAAGTCAGGATCTAGTGAAAAATCACAAGTATTGAGAAATGGATCTAGGTGATTGATAGGTGGATTATTCAAGAAAGACACTGAGATTTCTGATTCTGATATATCAGAAAATGAATCAATATCAGAGATATGAGGAAAGGATTTAACTCTGGCACTCAAGGCATAGTTTATATTACCTTGGGACTGCGCACTATGAGAGCGTTCTGAGGATTCAACATGCTTCTCTAGCTCATCTGGAACTTCAATGCTATGCTTCTCAAGTAACTGAGACATGATGTCCAGCTTCTTCTTGAAACATTTCTTCTCAGGATGAAATCCCTTGTTGCAATAAGAACACTTGGATGTGCTCCCTTTCTTCTTGATTTTCTTCATCAAACCTTCATCATAGGCTTCAAACTTTCATTTTCATTATCTGACTTTGGATTCTTTTCTTTCACTATTTGCTTCTCTTTTGGTATGGCATTCTTACTTCCTTGAACTATAAGAGCATGATCCTTGTCCAGGGAGGATCTAGGAGCACCCATCTGGATCAATTTATCTTGCTCCTTTGTCGGTGAATAAAAAAATGTACTCAAAGAAGGCATTTTCCAATTCGAAATAGCAAGCATAGTAGCATGAAAAGTTGACACAAAAATTGAGTATTCAGGTCCCAATTTTGATAGAATGGAAAGAATCAATTGATCTTCCTTCTTCTCAATCCCACATTGCTTGAGCAATAGAACAAGTGACTTGAATTTGGTGAAGAAACCCTCAATAGAATCAAAACTGCTTGGACTCAATGAGAATAACTCATTCTCCAACTGATGCACTTTTATCCCATCTTGTACTCCAAAGAGAGACTCAAGTTTGTTCCATACTTGGTTTGGAGTGGTCAAACCATCTAGATGAAAGAATAGATCAGGAGAAATATAGAGACAAAGCAATCCATAGGCTTCATCCAACCTGTTATGCCACTTAGCTTTCTCAACAATAGCGTTGGGCTCATTCTCCAAAGCTAAAGTAACTCTATATAGTAACTTACTGCGCAATAAAATGCCAATTTTGGCTTACCATTCATGATAGTTGAAGGGAGTCAGGATCATAACTAAAGAGGAATCCATGCTAAGAAGTTGATGCGGCCAAGAAGATACTCTTTGCAACCTGCACAAATAAAACTAGGAGAAAAATTTGTGAGTTCAATTCAAGCTCTTCTTCAGAGAGGAATAGGAGACTAGATGCGCTTTGATGTAGAGAACTGATAGCTCCTCAACTCTGTAGAACTTGAGGAACGTTGCGCTCTGATACTATGTAGAAATAACAACTCTAATGCTATGCAGAAATAGAGCCTTGATGCTAAGAAGAAACACATGATGTAGATCTAGCTACAAGATAATTCTCACAAGCATGCACAAGGAAAATAACGAGAAGAATAAAGAGACTGAATCACATGAAGAAGTGAAGAATGAATAATTGATTGATTATTACAATAGTAATACATCCTTATAAAGGAAAATTGAGTTGCTCGAAAACAATTTATGCTAGCTCATAAGCCAGGCTTACTAAATATGATAAACCCCCGTAGGTGACTTAAGCACTTTCCAACTTTGTCAAGGATCTCACGGATAAGCTAAAGCATGAGTGAGTTGTCATGAGTGATGGAAAAACATGCTAATCCTGGAATTTGGAGAGAAAATCATGGAAGATAGGTTGGCAACAAAAGATAGCAGTTTCCTAGTTGACTAGCTTTACCTTATCCAATGAAAAGTTGGAATAAAGCAGAAAGGCGCAGTTACTAAATATGCCAGTCAATAAAGTGGGAAGGATCTAACTAGAATCAGGATAAAGGCGCTCTTGGTGTATCTATGGCAAGTGTTGACTAAGTGGTGCAAGTGTGTAATGTTCCCAAAAGTGACATGCATGCAAACCCTAAAAGTGACATGCATGACATCTAAGCATTATTTAATGATGCATGCACCCAATTAAGTCTCCATGCACATGCATGCAAGTCAACTGCAAATTAGAAGTTAAAGTGACCTAATTAGGTCATAAGTTAAGGTTTTCGCAGTTGAAAGTTATAAAAGAAAGATAAAGTGAATGGCGACTTTACTTTTGGATTATTATTATTTTGGAACTCTTTAGAAGCAGCACAATGTGCGGCCACAACAGTTGGGGTTGGAGACAGCGTCTTCAGCTAACAGGATTTCGGCAGTGAGACATCTGGCCTAGTCTCCTTCAGGATAAACCATCCAGGTTTGTCATCGTATCTATTACATTCATCATTATTCAGTATTCCAGTATAAGTCCGAAGGTTATTGCAGATTCATCCGTACAACTAGGGGGCATTTAGCTGGGAAAACCCTAGTCATTCACTAGGCCTCTGGATCACTATATTTCTTCTGCATGCGGCTTGCATCCTCACTGATAGGATCACTCTACTGCATTGGGTGATTATCAGCTATCAGATTGTCCATTCGGGGCAACTAGCAGCAGTTTCCAGGGTTGTGGGGGCGTGAGCAGCAGATTGGGAGATCAATTTGCTAGGGCATCTGGGATGTCAAAACCCTTGCATGCTTCGGCCATCCTCTCCGGCACTGGCATACCTTCCTTCCGACTTATTTCCAGCTGAAACTGACCATCCCTTCAGCAAAAATGTCACACTTGTTTGATTCAGCCATTCGGGGGTATTGCAGCAGAAACAAGGTTATTTCTTCACCAGCTTAGCTCATCTTGCATGCGTATTCTCTCTGGAGCACATTCAACTGGCTTATCTGTGGTAAGTGTTCATTCTATCCTGCAAACCCTAACCCTAATTTCAGCTATAAAATAGGGAAATTTTGCATGGCAGTTTGCATGCCCTGCTATTTCAGTAAAATTGCATAGAAATAGAAAATATCAGTATTTGGGATATTACAGTGGTATCAGAGCATGTTCTTGGCCAGTTGTGGGGAAATTGGCATGAACATGGTGTGATAAGCAATTTCACACATTAGTTGTGGAGAGTTTGTTTCATTTTTGTGGAAGTGTCTATTGCCAAGAAACAAAGCATCTTGAAGTCTGCTATAACTTCCAGGAGAGTGCCTTAATTGTGATCACAAAGCTCCATTACATATTCATCCTCAAAACTGTCCTAGTCAGATTAGTAAGGGATCTTACAGGGGTTGCATCAATGGCAAGAACTATAGATGGAAGGCTGTTACCCACCTTCCTTGTTGCCTCGCCAATAGAGGAAAAGGAGCCTACTTGGGAGGAGTTAATGAGGAACCTTGCTAAGACACAACAAAGCTTAGAGCATAATTTGCAATGGTTTGAAGATTCTTTACTATGAAGCAAGAAGGGAAGACTTGGTATGTTTATCAGAAAGGCATCCAAAAGTCTCTATGCTGATTGTGGTTTAGAGTGTAATAAATCAACAATCATAGATCAATCTACAATTAATCATGAAGAAAGCGAAGATCCATTATCAGGTAGGAGTCCTAAAGAAGATGAGATCATGTTCACACAGTCTTTCTTGTCATATGACAGTTTGGACCATGAGGGATCAGAGATTGCACTCTTGTGTCTTCGGGATGAACACAAGGTAGAAGAGTAGGTAGAAGAGGAACCTCAGTTAGACTCACAGGAACGAGTGGAGAGGCATGACACAGAGAGGATTGATTCTATACATGCCGAGCAGTATGAAGGTTATGAGCCACATCTTGTGGAGGGGCCATTAATGGTTCAGGTTGTAGATGCAAATGCATTGATGGGAGACATATTCCAGGGACTAGCCGATAGTGACATGGACGCATCCCTTATTTTCCGAAATGGGTATAGTACATATGTGTGGGATCCTGGTTCAGATGACACCAGTTGAGTGAGTGCCCAAGAGAATATCGCAGCCTACACAAGATGCAAGACAGTTGTGACCCATGAGGGCATGAGTGGCACTCATGGTTTGAGGGGAGAGCCTTCAACAATGATTCTACATGAGCACTCAAAATTGCAGGTGACTGAGGAGAGATCTGACACAAAGGATTTGGATCAGGTATGGGATCACGAGTTGCCTTTGTGGGTTAGTGGTTTAACCATGGAGGAGGTAGTTGAACACATCCCTTGTGGACTAGCCAACAAGGAAGTGTATCCATACAGAGATTGGGTAGACAGGTAAATGACGGGGATGGGGACACCGAGGTATACAGGTTCAGTTGACATCAATGGAGTTGCTATGGAGGAGAGGGCCAACCTCCTCTTCCAGGAGTTTTTTCGAGGGATGCTTAGGTTTGGAGGCATGAAGGAGCAGTCTTCTGAGCAGTTTGTGCAACTTATGATTGCTTGGCTCATTAAGGGCATTCAGATGGATTTTGGTATCAGTCAAAGGGTTGTTTGGGATCCCGGTATCAAGGTGTCAATTCATGATTGGGTGGCAAGGAGGCATGAGGTGATCCAGTGGTTTGATTGGGATCCTGGTATTGGTGTCCGGATGCATTTTTTAGTTGACAGTTGTCGATGGCTTGAAGACGAGCAATCTTTGGTGAGGGAGGACTGTAATGATCCCAAAAGTGACATGCATGCAAACTCTAAAAGTGACATGCATGCAAACCCTAAAAGTGACATGCATGCAAACCTTAAAAATGACATGCATGCAAACCCTAAAAGTGACATGTAAACCCTAAAAGTGACATGCATGACATCTAAGCATTATTTAATGATGCATGCACCCAATTAAGTCTCCATGCGCATGCATGCAAGTCAACTGCAAATTAGAAGTTAAAGTGACCTAATTAGGTCATAAGTTAGGGTTTTCGCAGTTGAACGTTATAAAACAAAGATAAAGTGAATGGAGACTTTACTTTTGGATTATTATTATTTTGGAACTCTTGAGAAGTAGCACAACGTGCAGCCACAGCAGTTTGGGTTGGAGACAACGTCTTCAGCTAACAGGATTTCGGCAGTGAGACATTTGCCATAGTCTCCTTCAGGATAAACCATCCAGGTTTGTCACCGTATCTATTGCATTCATCATTATTCAGTATTCCAGTATAAGTCCAAAGGTTATTGCAGATTCATCCGTACTGCTGGGGGGCATTTAGCTGGGAAAACCCTAGTCATTCACCAGGACTTTGGATCACTATATTTCTTCTGCATGCAGCGTGCATCCTCACTGATAGGATCACTCTACTGCATTGGGTGATTATTAGCTATCATATTGTCCATCCTGGGCAACTAGCAACAGTTTCCAGGGTTGTGGGGGCGTGAGCAGCAGAGTGGGAGATCAATTCGCTAGGGCATCTGGGAGGTCAAAACCCTTGCATGCTCCGGCCATCCTCTTCGGCACTGGCATACCTTTGTTCCGACTTATTTTCAGCTGAAATTGACCATCCCTTCAGCAAAAACGCCACACTTGTTTGATTCAGCCATCCGGGGGTATTGTAGCAAAAACAAGGTTATTTCTTCACTAGCTCAGCTCATCTTGCATGCGTATTCTCTCTGGAGCACATTTAGTCGGCTTATTAGTGGTAAGTGTTCATTCTATCCTACAAACCCTAACCCTAATTTCAGCTATAAAATAGGGAAATTTTGCATGGCAGTTTGCATGCCTGGCTATTTCAGTAAAACTGCATAGAAATAGAAAATATCAGTATTTGGGATATTACAAAGTGGATGCCAGCTATCTAGGCTAGTAGGTAGGAAATTAATTAATAATGATTAAATTTTGTTATCCTAAGTATGGAGCGGGCTTATAATTTCCCAACAAATGAAGTGTACCCGATCCATCTCAGATCTGAACCTTCTCTCTCTAGTAGACTATGCCTTCTCTCAATAATGCGCCTTCTTTCCTGCACTGATTCACCCTCCTCTTTGGACACTTGAATCTCACAAGGGATCATTTACTTTTTGCCCTAAATGCCTTTTTCTAATCTGCAAGTGAGATTAGGGTTCCAGAACCAATTTCATGTTCCTGCAAAAAATCACACTAGTGCATTAAAAATTGATGCATGCATGCTCATGCAGTGTGTGAATCTCATGCACATGCATCATGTATATCTGATGCACACCCACACCTACTTTCCCATGCACATGCACATTCATCATGTGTATCTCATGCATTGCACCTACTTTCCCATGCACCTGCGTATGCACCTTGTTGCCACCTAAAACACACTTGGACACGGGTAAGTCTCCCAACTGCTGTGTGTGTTCCCAAGGGAAACTTATGAGTTGAGAACCCACTGTCACCTCGGTTCTAAACTCCTTCGTTTAGGCCACAACTCCTAAAGGCAAAGGGGGGTAGTCCCTTCTTACTATGTTTTTTTTTTGAAGAATGTTTTTTGGGAGTTGTAAATTACAAAAAATGACAATCAATGTGCAGTGATGCAAATATTTCAATGTCAAGCAAACCCTTTAACAATCAACCAGTAATGTATGAAAGAGAGAAACAATCAGATAATCAAAATGACTAGTGCCGTCTCTACTCGGGCTATGGAGTCACAATAATGAACTTCAAATAATTTTCCTAAAGCATCAACTCATTTACCTTAACAAATATACAAGAACATGACGACTTTCAATAAATGAGTAAGTTAAAATAAAGTGATTACAAAGCAGAGAAATGTAAATGATTGTAACAATGTTATGCAAGTGGTCCTGTAAGATTTAGTAAATTTTATGTCTCTCTTTGACTTAGGGAATTAAGGTGTTTGTTGCAAAGAAATGAACTATTTTAGTTGTCCACCCCAAGAGACTCTCTCCTTCAATTAGAGAGAGAATGTCGGGTGTTCAACATGGGAACACAAGGTTCCCACCTAGCTCCACGGGTCAAACTCGAAACTTGCTGGGTGCTCCACTGGAGGACAAAGTGCCACGAAGCCCCCTATGGCCTCTACCCCACTAGCTCCACAAGTCAAGCCTCTTTTTCTCCTTTCTAATGAAGATACTTATCTGGGTGCTTATTAAACTAGCCAACACAAATATTTGCCCTTTCTCGTCACCCTAGATTGGTTGAACCGGTGGGGGGAGAGGATACGGGGCAAAAACGAGGCTTGTGGTAAATTTTATCCTTAAAGAAAAACTAAACAAAACAAGGCAAGTGCGATATCACAATGGAGGCAGAGCCTACTCAATTGTGATGTGTGAGCAAAAGAAAATAAGCAAATACTTTAAATAAAAATGCTAGCCAACGCGATTTCACATGGATGGGCAAAGCCACTTCGCTTGTGAGGTGTAGGCAAAAAAAGAAATAAGCAAATACTTTAAATAAAAATGCTAGCCAACGCGATTTCACATGGATGGGCAAAGCCACTTCACTTGTGAGGTGCAGGCAAAAAAAGAAATAAGCAGATACTTGGAATAAAATGCGAGCCAACGCGATATTGCAAGGATGGTAAAGCCAAATCACTTTCAAGGTGCAGGCAAAAAATAAAGAATAAAATAAAAACAAAATGAAACTCTAACTAATCTAAAACCCGCGCCAATCAACAATTGCTTATGTAAAGGTGGGCAAGCCCAACTTCTATTGCTAGCAAGGGATGGCAAATAAATGAGACTTGATTAATTTGAAAATGCAAAGCAAGAAATCAAGTCCAAGAGACTCTCTTAGACTTGTTACAAAGGCTGAAATTTCAGCGTAAAGAAAGAGGTAAAAGGAGTGAGAAAAACTGTGTTTTTTCCCTTTCTTGAGATGTCCTTGAAGCTCTTTCTTTGGGGTGGCCTTAAAATTCTTCTATGGCTGAAATTTGACAGAGTTTTTCCTTGTTTTGTCCCTAACCTGCTAAAAACCAGCAAATAGAAAATGACAAAATGTGTCCAAAATCACTTTGGGGAAGTTAGTATGTTAGTGCAATATATATACAAAATTTATACAAAGTTGCCAAATGAATAATTTTGAAAGAACTTGAGTATAAAAGGGTTAAAGCCAGATTTGAAACACTACAAACTAAAACTAAAATGCATAAATTTGTATGTAAAAAAAGAGAAAAACGGTCCTTTGCTCTTCAAGAAGTGAAGCAATGGAGCATCCAACCGAGGAATCCCACTCTTCAATCCAAACAACTTGCAACTTGTAAGATTTTCACTACACAACTACTAGAAGGTGAGAACCAAATAATGAGCAAATAAATCATAAACTTCAAACTAGAAAATATATGAACTTCTTTTGCTACAAGAATGAAAACTCACAAAATTTATGGAATACAAATACCATAAATCTTACCAAAGCAAATTAGTATGCTTTCTTGGCTAACCAAATTTGTGCAGCTCCTTAAGCATGGAAGCAAATCATCAATGAGAAGAATGGACACAAGATTCCTCCAAAGATTTTGATTACCAAAGCCAAATGGCTGAAAATTACAATGGCCCAAGCAAGAGCAAGGGAAAGAAGGAGAGCATGAGCAAGAGAGTGGGTGTGGGTGTGTTTTTGTGTGTAACCTAAATGAGGAGGGGAAGCCTCCTTAAATAGGAAAAATGAAAGAGAGAGGCTCTTTGCATACTAGACAAGTGTCACAAGGGAGAGAGAGGGGGCCCAAGAGAGGGGGGCCGAATTTGCTCAAGGAGGGCAAATCCAAGGTTTGAGATCTTAAATATGGGAAGAGAAACCCCCAATTTAATGCTTCCAAGCTTATTGTTATGTAAAATGGGGAAGAAACCACCATAGTGGGGCCCTTTCCATTGACTTTAGCTCACCCAACCAATCAAAGAGAGAAGGGGGCACCCCCCTAGATTCAGCAACTCAAAACTTGTTATATGCTTGCTTGGGGGGCCCCCTTTGGGTCTTAAATTTGTCTTAGGAACATAATATAAATATTAGAACCTTTACTTGGCCACCCCAAGTGACTATAGTCACTTTTCCAAAATTTGGTTCTCTATTTAAATGCCCAATTTCCTGATTTCCATGACTGACCTGGGCAAAAGTGACCAAAACCATAGTAATACTTCTCCAAATGACTTCAAACTTGGCCCAAGGGTGTAGGGGGTCTCATGCCATTTGTCTTGAGTACCCATACCCCTATACAACATTAAAAAAGACCAAGTAACCCTCTTGTACATTACAACAAATTGTCCTAAGTGACAATTTTTAGTGACCAGAGATTAAAAAAAACCTATGCAAAACTTAATGAAATTTCGCAAGACTCTGGATAATGTCTAGCATGGTAATATAGAACATTCCTAGGACCCAATCACCCCATAGACTCGAACACTAGAACACCTTTCATCACTTTGGAGGTAATTTTGAGTGAAAAACTCAAATAATTAAAATCTCTAGAAAGAAAATTTAATTATCCAAGTGAAAAAACACTCGATGAAAGGACTTCCCTAATGATTAAGTCTTAGGTGATTAAGTTACAAAAAACTAGAACTTCATGCTGACATACCCTTACAAAATCCCTCGGAGGGGTGCGGAAATTTCATAGAGAGATGAAGAGAAGAAGAGCTGCCTCGCTTGATATAATCATTAAGTACTCCATTCTTATCTTCAAGGCACATCCAACATGTGCATGGTACATCGTTGTCCACCTAGTTGGTTTTGGTGGTCAACATTCTGGCTCCAACTATGGGACGTGTGCTTGACCTGGTCTTCAGGCAAGGAGAGGATACGAGAACTCCAGAATCTTTGGTTCTTATAATCTGTAAAACCATCTCAACTTGACAAGAAAACCTTAGTAGCACAAGTTTTATAAAAAAATCTAATGAACCATAGGTTTCTTTATTAGAAAACTAAAAGAAACCGAAATACAAAAAGAAATGCAGAAAGTAAATGCTCACTTTAAGGAGCTTATTTTCCTATCCTAAGCAAAACAAAATAACATCTTGGGTAAACTCAAATATCCAATGCAACCACCTAATCATATTATCGACCTTAAAAATATTTGTCTTGGCATTGGTTACCAGCCAAAGCAAGGACACATTTATTAAGAAATGCAAACCTGTGTGATGATCCAGAATGGGCAGGCGAGATGGGGAATCATAAGCATGGATAATGTGATCAAATTGCTTCCCAAACTGACAGGTTTTCCCACAGGCTTCTTCTATCCAAGATTGTATAGGACTAATGAGGCACATCGACTACTCCATCGCACTGTTCAACAAGGCTTATCGAATGATAATTCTCTGTATAAGCCCCAAGCTACGCCAAATCATAAGGAACCTGTGTACGTGAATATGAAAGCTGAGACTGTTCTTCCATTAATTGCACCCAATCTAGATCTTCATTGTACTCTTTCTCCAAGTCTTTATTACTGATACTTGTGTACGATTCTGAAGGACAAGCCTCTGAATAATCATATGGAAAATTTGAACATTCACCTTCCGTACCAAGATCCCCCAAAGTCTCAAGATCCACACTATCAAAAAACTGCTCATGCCATTTTTTGTTAACTTCCTTAATACTAATTCCATCCTTTATATTTTCTGAGAAGCTAACAAAAATAACATGATCCTTTACACTATGTGCACTGTCCACATTCTGAAAAAACACCGATTCATTCTGGCATGCCTCGACTGTCTTTTCTTCTGAAACATTCTGAAAATGGTCTGACACTTTACTGACTTGAGGAGAACTCACTAAAGCCTTGGGTGGCTTATCCTTTTGGGCTGGAACCTTTACACTCTCTGCTACAGGAACTAATACCTTTACATTACTGATCCAACCCCCTAAATCCATACTCAAATTATTACTTGAAAATACATTTTTTTTGGGGGTAAGTTCATGGTCACATGTTTGTTCTACTTTGTCCATATTTCTAGTCATGCAAACCATGTCTTTACTATCTTCTACTGATTCCAATAAATCCTCATTATTGTCAAACACACATTCATGACCAACCATATTAACCCGTTCCATTCTTTCTCAAGCTGCTAACTTTTCCTTTATAATCTGAAAGAAAATGGGACAAGTCCCTTCCTCATGTGAATCATCACAAGCCCTACAGTAAGGGATTACTGGATCATCAAACCAATTGTTTGCTTCCATAGGCTCTGGAGGTCTTTCTTGTTTTTGATAAGGGGGTCCTTTAGGGAGACCCTTTTGCCATGTATCATTTGGCTTATGATTATTACCTTTATCTTTTTCCATGGCAACTATCTTATTATGCATAGCTGATAATTGATTAATATAGACTTCTTCCATTTGCTTAATCAATCGGGCGAGCTCTTTGATAGAGTTACCTTGGGGTTCCTGGTTTTCAACTTTCTTAACTTTATCTGACTCTGGAGGACTACCCTTTGAAAACCCAAGAACATTTGATTTCCCCGAAGCTTGCATATTCTTATCTATTCTAATCAGGCTTGAAAAAATCGCCGAGAAATCAGCCAAAATCGTAAAAATCGCGATTCTTTCTTAAGGCCGATTTTTCGCCTGGGAAAAATCGCGATTTTTAAAAAAAATTTGAAAGCGCGATTTTTACTTAAAAATCGCGATTTTTGCCTAAAAAGCGCGAGTCGACCTAAAAAAGCGCCCAGCAGGCAAACCCGCG
>LPNX011045565.1:53731-152472 GCA_001517045.1 Pseudotsuga menziesii | reverse complement strand
CTCGTTGGATGCGGAATTTAATTCCGCATCCAATGAGCTCTCTCGATCGAAATTTGAGTAAAAACACAGGGAGATATGTCAAAAATACAAACAAAAAAGTAGTTTTTTTTTTTCTTCCTCCAAAATTAATAAATATTATTGTATTATTTTAACTATTATTTTATTAATTCATTTTAGGAGGCCCATTTTGAGTTGAAATTTCCTCTAATGTTTGAAGGAGAAAGAGAGAGAAAGAGTGCTAGAAGCCTGGGAATGTTGGGCTTTGGAGTCTGCTTTGGTGGAACACCGAGGGACTATGTCCTCCAGAAGATCTTGAAGATGAGGAAGATGCAAACCAGCTCAACCTCTTCTACAAGTGAGATCACCTGCAACTTAGAAATCCTTGCACAAATAGATGGTTAAAACATGGGTGCTGCTGGAAAAGATAATTGGAAAGCATGCAATTAAACTTAAAATACATGCAACTCCAATAGATCTGAAACAAGTAAACAGTAAGAGCATCAATCAAACTAGAATAAACTCTTACTCTAACAGGAGGGAGCTTTCTCCTTCAAGGCCAACAATTAACCAGCAAAAACAAAGATAAATAACACAAATTATACCGCATAAGCATTTGACAATCACCATCCACACATGAAGAGCATTACACCATAGATCTTGCATCCAAAGCTTCTTTATTCCAGATTAATAAACAATAACAACAGTACAATAGCAATAGCACCTCAATCCCAGTTCTAACTAGCTTGGAAGAGGTGATCTGAGCTTTATTTATACAAAAAAAGGAGATGCAGCCCAGGGGGGGTGCAAATCCCAAGGAGACAGACCATTGCAGTTGAAGGAGAGTCCATCAATGCTGATCTGAAGCTGAACTGAGCTTCCATTGAGCCTACTTGTCAATTGGGGGGCTGATTGAGCTGACACATCAACCTGCTGATTGACACATCAATCAGAAAGCTTCCAGAAGAGCCCACACATGTGGAGGAGAAAGAGAGGGTGCAATTCCCCATAAAGGAGGCTGAAGTTCAACTCTAGATCTGTCTAGATCACCTCCTTCAGTTAAGGATTTGTTAGATCCAGTCAATCTGGTGCAGATCTGACTGATTTCAATCAAATCGGTTGAGAATCCACTGATCTAGGATTTTGGATTTGCTCCATTATTCAACAATTTATTAATTAAAATAATCAATAATTCATTTTTTAAGGCTTTCTGACCTGAGTGATGGAAAATCACTCAAAACTAGGAAATAGTGGGTCTATAGGTTTACTGGGCGCTCTTAGCTTGAAAATGAGCACCTACATGACTAAATCTGACTTCCGATCCCACTTTTATTACCAAACCAATTTTTCCAATTAAATTATTAAAAAGTAGCCCAAGTTTTGGAAAAATTAAATTTTAATAAAAAACACTGAAAAAATAAAAAACTAAAAAAATTTAAAAAACCAAGGGGGACTTAGACATGTTCATATGACTCAACCATAATGCTTAGCATGTTTATACATTGACACATAGACTCTAATAACCTCAATAGGCCTAAATGCCAAGCCGACCACCCCAACTTTGGAGGTATCGAGTGAAAAACTTAGAAATTATTAGTCGTTTATTCAACAACCAATAATAACCCAAGGGAAAAGACACCCTGGGTTGATCGGATTGACAAATAATGTCTGAGAGACCGAGTCTTTTACAGACACTATCATGCTTGAACATTTATAACAACTCCCCCAAGGGGTTATGAACATGTGATATAGTACAACAAAGTTTCCCAGAAACAAGACTGAAGGTCTTCGGAAGTTCGAACAAGTTATCCTTGTCTGGTTCACCAGGCTCAGTTGATAAAAAACCACTAAGTACAACTTAGGTGGTAACATTTTGGCTCCAACTGTGGGACTTGTGCTCGATTTGGTCTTTAAGGCAAGGAGAGGATACGAGAACACTAGAATCTCTGGTTTATATACCCTGTAAAAACATCTCAACTTGACAAGAAAACCTCAGTAGCACAAGTTTTATAAAAAACCAAATTAGCCTATTCGAAATTTTATTTTTATTTTTTATTATACCTAAGTACAAAACCGAAATGCAGAAAGTAAATGCTGTCTTTTAAGGAGCTTATTTTCCTACTCTAAGCATGATATAAAAAGGGTTAAGTGTAATCAGAAATCCAATGTAACCACCTAAGCATTTTATTAACATAATTTTTTTTTTCCTTGTCTTTGGTTACCAGCCAAAGTAAGGATACTTTATTTTGAAAATGCAAACCCGCGTGATGATCCGGAATGGGTGGGATGGATGGGAAATCATAGGCATGAATAATGTCATAAAAATTCTTCCCAAACTGGTATGTGCTCATGCAGGCTGCTTCTATCCATGACTGGATATGACTGATATACCAATCAGCATGATGAGGTGGACTGACTATATCATCATACTGATCATCAAGGCTTATTGAATGATAACTCATTGTATAAGCACCAAGCTGCTCCAAATCATAAGGAACCTCTTTATGTGAAGAAGATGGCTGAGACTGATATTCCGCTGACTGTATCACATCTGACTTTTCACAACACTACTTCTCAATGTCTTCATCACTGATACCTTTGTGCAGCTCTGCATGATATGACTCTGAATGATCATGTGAAGATTCCGAATGCTCCTCTTCCATACTAAGATTTTCCCAGGAATCCAGATCCGTGCTCCCCTCTATGGACGTATCGTAGATTGGACTTCCACAAATTTTTGAATAGACACTCCCCTTGTTGGACATATCATGGATGTGATTCTTAATAAGATTTTCACAAGTTGGATTATCTATAAAATTCCAATAGTCATCACTCCCATCCATGTCATATGTAGGGGACTCTTCATCCATGGCATCATGCTCTTGCCTATCCATGTCTTCCTTGTATTCATAACAATCTTCTTCAGAAGATCTGGCTTTAAAAATGTTACAAGGAAATAAGCTTTCCAAACCTTCATCAACATGTGGAGAACAAGGTCTAGTGTCATCACACACCATACTGATCTTATCATAAGTTTCTTTATAGGCTTCTGTTATGGTATCATGAAGAGGATCTTCAATATTATCTTCAATCAAGGAAACTTTTTGGACATATTCAATGGGATCACTTGGGATGTGTTGCTCGGTGGGTCCTCTAGAAGGCTTTCTAGAAAAATATTATTATTGCAAAAAACTTGAGAATACCTCAAATCTTCAATGTTTTCATCTATGGTGACATGAGGAGGGTCTTCAACAATGTGTTCAATCATGGGCTCCTCGTGAAGCTCTTCAATAGGATCAGCCTGAGTATCCTCATCTATAATGGAAGTCATGGGCTCCTTTATCTTATTTAGGTAGGTGAGGGTCCTTTCTACAACCGTCATCATATGTCCCTCACCATCATGCCACCTCTCAAAAAACATAGCACACAAATCTTCATGGGAGGTAATGCATTTATCAGGAAGACCACAAAGCCATGGCCAAGCCTTCCATTTCAAAGAATGAGCAAAGATTCGCATCACATTATTCCTATGAAGTATGTTGAGTTTTGTCACAAATGCAAAAACGAATATGATGTGATAGACAGCTGAATCACCATCTCCATAAAAAATCGGAGCCTGAGAATATCTTTCATCCTGGAGATATGGTTCATAGTTAGGAAAGCCCGGGATGCCCGAGAAATCGATGGCAGGATATACACTAGAAACTAGAGCACCATAATCTTCATCATCCATAACGGCTTATCAGTAGTATATATCAACCATGTATTTTGTACTGAACCGGAGTAGCCAAATAATGAGCATTTAAAGTTTTACTATGTCGTATGAGCTCATCTACACACAACAAGTCTCAACAAAATTATGAGAAAGCAGGGTTTTATCCCTTCAATGGAGTTGCCATGTGAAAAAGAAAAATAAGCATTTATAAATCTTTTCACAAAAAATATTTTTTGCTTTTCTTTGTAAAAATAAAAACTGAAAAAAAGTTGGTGGAGTCGCCAGATGAAAATTAAAGATCTACTCTAAGCATTCATCAAACAAAGCAAAAACAAAAAGGAAGAAAACAAAACTCGTACTCCGGGAATAAAAAGATTTATCTCCGGCAACGATGCTAAAAATTGTTGCTGCCTTTCACACACCTGGGTTACGTGGCAGAAATCTTCAAACCACTTGGTGTGTCCTTGGGGGCAAGTCTCGAGTCAAGGCTGTCACCTTGTTCTTGACTCCTCCGTTCAGGCTAACTCCTATCGAAGCCAAGGGGAGTAGACCTTATTGAATTACTAAGGCTAATTACTTAGTGTGATGGTGTTATAATGATTAAGTTATTTAGGAGTTTTGAAGTTAACCAGTGAAAGCAAAAGATGACAAGATGCAAGATTTAAAGCATATAAGCACAGTAATGACACTCAATATAGATATATAATTGAAAGAAATGATCAAATAAATCACCAGTGCCTTAAATGGAGTCAAAAGAGAAAATAATGTGCTTGCATGCGTTTGAATTAATGTTTTGCAAATGTCTCTTGGTAGATTTTAAATCTGTGTGGAATGTGAATGAATTAAATTAGGCGAAAAGGGGACTCCAGATATACCTGAGGGGTACTTGGAGTATGTCCAAAAGTGAACTTTCATTGCTACCCACAAGCTGTTTGTGGGTTGGAACGGAGTCTCGGAGACTATTGTTCATAACGCACTCGTCAGTTTGTGACAGAGATCGACGCCTCGATGTCACTTTCCAGTTGTTCCCACTCCTTTGGGTATTTTGCCACCACTTAGAGTTCGAGGCGTTGGATTTTCACTTGATGGTTTGTCAATTTGGGAGGTGAGGACTAATTAATCTAGTCACTCAAGTGCTTTTGATGCAGCTTGACTAATCGGACGAACCGCAACCAAGTACAGAGCATACACACTGGAGTCTTCGTTATTTTTAGTGAATTTTAGAAGAGGTGTTCTGATTAAAAAGAAAACCCTCCAGGAACATCTTTCGGTCCAAGTGGACTTCAATCGGGGAATCAAGGAGGGGTTGATTTTATTATGATTATCAAACAATAAATAAATAAAGGAATCAGGGATACACAACATCGGTTTTCGAATTAGTCCTACCACGCATCTCTTGCCCCTTGCGGGTCAATCGGGAAGTCGTGGGGTAAGTGGTATGATTATTTCGAATTGAAAATATGGAATAACGCAAAATATTATCAAAGTATACAATCCTGCATATCAATACTAAACTAGAACAGAAAAAAGGGAAAAAGGCAAGAAAGTGAAACGGACGCGGATCCCGCTTGGGGGGATGGGGAGCGGGCTCGAAAGAGCCCACTCAAAAAAGATTTCCTTTATTATTATTGGTTACAATATCAGCAAACTGAAATATCAGAAACCTCTTGGTCCTTATACGAGATGAAACCAAGATTTACAACTTTCCAAAATTTTAAAATTTCAGTCAAAGGGGAGACCCCTGGGGGGATTTGAACGCTCCCGAGGCCACTTTCGAGCAACAACTTCTCTTCTTTTCTGTTATACCTGCTAAAAACCAACAAGCATGTTAGAATAAAATATGCCCAAAATCACTTTAAGAGTACCTTTGGGTCAGCCTACCTTAACTCAAAGAAGACTAAGTTAAACTAGCTAAACAGGTGAAAAAGGAACCAAGGAAAGCAAGCTTTCCTTGGGATCTTGGCTTGTTGTTTGTGTAGCTAATGAAATATGCACTGATTGCTGGATTTAATCTTTTTAAAAGAGAAAAGGATATCTAGAGCATGCAACCTACAGATTCTCTTTAACTTGCCATGCAAAACGGACGATTTCCCTAAGCTAGATCTAGAATGCTTAATGGTACTTTTTAGAAATGAGATCTAGACTATGAGCTTTGAAATAGTGGATCTATGTAAGTTTTACTTTAATATAACAGATCCAAATGATATCAAAGCTTTCGAACACAGTAACCAGGTAAGAAAATTGATTTTTTGAAGGAGAAAGAGAGAGAAAGAGTGCTAGAAGCTTGGGAATGTTGGGCTTTGGAGTCTGTTTTGGTGGAACACCGAGGGACTATGTCCTCCAGAAGATCTTGAAGATGAAGAAGATGCAAACCAGCTCAACCTCTTCTATAACCGAGATCACCTGCAACTTAGAAATCCTTGCACAAATAGATGGCTAAATCATAGGTGCTGCTGGAAAAGATAATTGGAAAGCATGCAATTAAACTTAAAATACATGCAACTCCAATAGATCTGAAACAAGAAAACAGTAAGAGCATCAATCAAACTAGAATAAACTCTTACCCTAACAGGAGGGAGCTCTCTGCTTCAAGGCCAACAATTAACCAGCAAAAACAAAGATAAATAACACATATTATACCTCATAAGCTTTTGACAATCACCATCCACACATGAAGAGCATTACACCATAGATCTTGCCTCGAAAGCTTCTTTATTCGAGAATAATAAACAATAACAATAGTACAATAACAACATCACCTCAATCCTAGTTCTAACTAGCTTGGAAGAGGTGATCTGAGCTTTATTTATACAAAAAAAGGAGATCCAGCCCAGGGGGCACAAATCCCAAGGAGACAGACCACTGCAGCTGAAGGAGAGTCCATCAATGTTGATTTGAAGCTGAACTGAGCTTCCACTGAGCCTACTTGTCAATCGGGGGGCTGATTGAGCTGACACATCAACCTGCTGACTGACACATAAACCACAAAGCTTCCAGAAGAGCCCACACGTGTGGAGGAGAGAGAGAGGGCGCAATTCCCCATAAAGGAGGTTGAAGTTCAACTCTAGATCTGTCCAGATCACCTCCTTCAGTCAAGGATTTGTCAGATGCAGTCAATCTGGTGTAGATCTGACTGATTTCAATCAAATCGGTTGAGAATCCACTGATCTAGGATTTTGGATTTGCTCCATTATTCATCAATTTACTAATTAAAATAATCAATAATTGATTTTTTGGGGCTTTTTGACCTGAGTGATGGAAAATCACTCAAAACTAGGAAATAGTGGGTCTATAGGTTTACTGGGCGCTCTTAACTTGAAAATGAGCACCTATATGACTGAATCTGACTTTCGATCCCACTTTTATTACAAAACCAATTTTTCCGATCTTACTATTAAAAAATAGCGTAAGTTTTAGAAAAATTAAATTTTAATAAAAAACATTGAAAAAATTAAAAAAATAAAAAATTTAAAAAACCTAGGGTGGACTTAGACATGTTCATATGACTGAACCATAATGCCTAGCATGTTTATACATTGACACATAGACTCTAATAACCTCAATAGGCCTAAATGCCAAGCCGACCACCTCAACTTTGGAGGTATTGAGTGAAAAACTCAAAAATTATCAGTCGTTTATTCAACAACCAATAATAACCAAGGGAAAAAACACCCTGGGTTGATCGGATTGACATGTAAAGTCTAAGAGACCGAGTCTTTTACAGACACTATCATGCTAGAACATTTATTACAACTCCCCCAAGGGGGTATGAACATGTGATATAGTACAACAAAGTTTCCCAGAAACAAGACTGAAGGTCTTCTGAAGTCCAAACAAGTTATCCTTGTTTGGTTCACCAGGCTCACTTGATAAAAAACCACTAAGTACAACTTAGGTGGTAACAAGGTTATTTTAAATTTTTTATTAACGCTTAAAGAATTAAAGAATTAAATCTAAAATGATTTAACTAATGTCAAGACCAAGGACAAAAGAGTTGTCCCCGGCAATGGCGCCAAAAATGTTGCCGCCTAAAACACACTTGGATGCGGATAAGTCTCGCAACCGCTGTGTGTGTTCGCAAGGGCAACTTATGAGTTGAGAACCAACTGTCACCTCAGTTCTAAACTCCTCCGTTTAGACCACAACTCCTAAAGGTCAAGGGGGGTAGTCCCTACTTACTATGTTCTTTTTTTGAAGAATGTTTTCTGAGAGTTGTAAATTACGAAAAATGACAATCAACATGCAATGATGCAAATATTTCAATGTGAAGCAAACCCTTTAACAATCAACCAGTAATGTATGAAAGAGAGAAACAATCAAAGAATCAAAATGACCAGTGTCGTCTCTACTCGAGCTATGGAGTCACAATAATCAACTTCAAATAGTTTTCCTAAAGCATCAACTCATTTACCTTAACAAATATACAAGAACATGATGACTTTCAATAAATGAGTAAGTTAAGATAAAGTGATTACAAAGCAGAGAAATGTAAATGATTGTAACAATGTTATGCAAGTGGTCTTATAAGGTTTAGTAAATTTTATGTTTCTCTTTGACTTATGGAATTAAGGTGTTTGTTGCAAAGAAATGAACTATTTTAGTTGTCTATCCCAAGAGACTATCTCCTTCGATCAGAGAGAGAATGCCGGGTGCTCAACATGGGAACACAAGGTTCCCACCTAGCTCCACGGGTCAAACTCGAAACTTGCCGGGTGCTCAACTGGAGGACACAAAGTGCCACAAAGCCCCCTATGGCCTCTACCCCACTAGCTCCACAGGTCGAGCCTCTTTTTCTCCTTTCTAATGAAGATACTTATCTGGGTGCGTATTAAACTAGCCAACACAAATCTTTGCCCTTTCTTGTCACCCTAGATCGGTCGAACCGGCGGGGGGAGAGGATACGGGGCAAAAACGGGGCTTGTGGTAAATTTTATCCTTAAAGAAAAAATAAACAAAACTAGGCAAGTGCGATATCACAATGGAGGGAGAGCCTACTCGATTGTGAGGTGCGGGCAAAAGGAAATACACAAATACTTTAAATAAAAGTGCTAGCCAACGCGATTCACATGGATGGGCAAAGCCACTTCACTTGTGAGGTGCAGACAAAAAAAGAAATAAGCAGATATTTGGAATAAAATGCGAGCCAACGCGATATTGCAAGGATGGCAAAGCCAAATCACTTACAAGGTGCAGGCAAAAAATAAAGAATAAAATAAAAACAAAATGAAACTCTAACTAATCTAAAACCCGCGCCAATCAACAATTGCTTATGCAAAGGTGGGCAAGCCCAACTTCTATTGCTAGCAATGGATGGCAAATAAATGAGACTTGATTAATCTGAAAATGCAAAGCAAGAAATCAAGTCCAAGAGACTCTCTTAGACTTGTTACAAAGGCTGAAATTTCAGTGTAAAGAAAGAGGTAAAAAGAGTGAGAAAAACCGTGTTTTTTCCCTTTCTTGAGATGTCCTTGAAGCTCTTCCTTTGGGGTGGCCTTAAAACTTTTCTATGGCTGAAATTTGACAAAGTTTTTCCTTGTTTTGTCACTAACCTGCTGTTGACTAAATTGTCATTGATGCCAACAGGTTTGTGTTAATGTGTCTTGGTGCCCCTTGAGGAGCCTCCGAGGGTTGAGTAAGTGTCAGCGTGAAAGGAGACCTTTTGACTTTGTCCAAGCCCAATTCTGAAGCCCTTGGAGCCCTTGGGACAATTGCAAAAGCCCTGAACACCCTATAGAGTGGTTAAGTACCCCTAAGTTGGTTCGATGGTTCCCCAGTTGTGTCATTGGTTCCCCAGCACCACAACCATGCCCTATTACCCTAGAATGTGTTATTGGTGGGTTGAAGAAGTTGGAAGAGTCCGAATGACCCTTTCAGTGGTCATTTGCGTATTATAGAGGTCCTGATACCCTAGAAGAAGCCTAGGCACCCCCACACCTTGATGGTTATGTGTCTTCACTTGTGATAACTCTAATGACCTAACAAAATACCCTTAAAATCATTACCTTTGGTCCTCTAGCCTACATCTACCCTATCATTACATAATGATACCTTTGTACCTTCACACGAGCCCTTAAATCCCACAAGGTTCATTAAACCCTTAACCCTAAAAATAATAAGACTACTAATTAAATATTATATTAGACCAAATATTTAAATAATTAAAACATGCTTTTATAATTAAAAAGTTAAAAGTGTTTAAAACAAAATATGTCACAATTAAAAGAATTAAAATATTAAATCTATTCTGTTTTTTTTTAATAATTAACAACCATCCCTAATGTCAACCCCTCCAAATATTTAAAACTTTTTTTAACAAAAAATAAAGGTACTGTACTTAACCTTTAAAGGTGAACATCTTTCAATAATGAAACATGGTTAAACAATTTTATACTTAATAAATAAGCCCTTTAAAGTCGGGTCCTTCTTTAAGTAACATGGGATAACATTTTTTTTTAATTAAAATCTCTTATTTTTACCTAGAAGTCGGCCCTAGCCAATGGTTAAACATTAAAACACTTTTAAATAAATAAAAGATTTGAAGTCGGACCCATCCTCTCCATCAACGTGTATAAATACACTTGCTTTTGATCACTTAATAAATCAACACAAAAAAAGGTGTTTTTGGACTGAGGTTCTTTGATGAGTGACTGAGATAGCTCGCAGCACAGAAGGAGAGACACTTCATTTTCCACAGAAACGAATTTTTCAGGGCTAAGAAAAAGTCTGTTTTTTTTTAGTGCGTTCTTTACAGTCCGAATTTGCACGGTCTGTTGATGTTTCTGTTGCTTTCTTACCAACACTACAGACCCGAATTTTTACAGACCTTATGTTTTGTTTATTGTTTACTGTTGGGAGAAGTAAGAGCAGAGGAAAGCCTCAGCTAGGTGGCAGCAGTCCCGGGTATTTAAGACAACAGTAGATCTGATTTTTTTTTTCACAGAGTTTTTGGATGGTGAAAGCAACAGACCTAAAGTTTGAACAGTTAAGGGTTTGACATTGATTTGGGTGATTGACTGATTGTGTTTTGCTGCCTCTTCATCTTCCACATAGCCCGAGGAACAAGTCTATTAGCTTTTGGGACAGTCCCAAGTTTGTTCAAAGACAATACAGTCCGAGGTATGGGGTTTGCACAGTCCTAGCTGTTAGAGAGTTGAGGTTAAGTTCCACTGCTGCTATGAGTGTGAACAGTCTAAAGTCTGCTATAACATGCACAGATAAAGCAGCAGAGGTACCAAACAATTTTTCACAGAGACATTTTCTTTAAGGAGTGGACTGAGGTAGCTTGCACAGAGTTTATACTATGGTTGAACAGTCACGTTTTTGGTTGGAAATCAGCCTGCTATAGATCCAATATTCTTCCACAGAAGACATCTATTTTCTGGGTTTAACAAAACAATCCACAATCCTGATTGAATCTACTACACAGTTGAAGGTATGTTTGTCAGTAATGTGTTGATGCATACAGTATGGAGTGAGTGTGAACAAGTATCTGAATATACAGTGATATATAAACAAATGTGATGTGAAGAATGTATGTGTACAGTAGAATGTAAGTGTATTTAGTGAATGCAAGTGTATATAGTGTACAGACAAGTGTATATACAGTAAGAATATGTACATATGATATCAGTGTACAGTTGTTTATAAAGAGGTCAGTAATTGGTATGTACAGAGATCAGTAAGTGTACAGCAGTATACAAGTATACAAGTACATGTTGTATGATCAGTGATATTAGTATACAAGCTGTGACTCATTATATAATGATGTATGCCTTGATTTGATACATGATTATGATGATGTGATGATGCATGTTACGATGATGCACTCTATGATGTACATACACTCCTACACTTCATGATGATGATGCATATCCTATGATGACATGTTCAAGAGACTGATGTTTCACAGGCCTTGTTGATAAAGCAATCTCTTTGATGATGAACTGTATGATGATGATGAGATGAGTAGATTTCGATGATGACATGTTCAGACCTTGATGTTTGATGACTTGACAGTAACCAGCAGTGTTGATGAGTAGCTTGACCAATAGTATTGATGTTTGATATGAGAGTGTGGGCAGAAAGATGATGTAACAGCATTAACTACAGGGATGATTTGACAGTGACTAGAGTGCGAAGATTATCAGCAACAGAGTTTGGTATGTGACAGGTCCACAGGTTCGACAATCTTCTTCTTATCGGGGTGGCAGGACGGGTCAAGGAAAGGAGGTCGTAGCCTCCTTCCGGCTGAAACCGGAAAACTAGGAAGTGGCAGCTTCCTTCAGGTCGGAGCCTGTAAATCAAGGGGTCGTAGCCTCCTTCCAGTTGAAGCTGGAAAATTGAAGTCTATATAATAAGGGAGTTGTTCCTTCCCTCCAGTTAGTTCTAGAAAACTATTTTTAAAAAGGCTTCCATGGTTTTACCCCTAGAACTTGGGTTTCCACGTTAAAACTATTGTGTACTGTGCATCTTGTTATCTTTATACACATTGATGATCTGCTGTGATTGGTGATCACCAACCTGCTTTTGATTAAAGTTTTAAATAGTACAAATACTGATTCACCCCCCTCTCAGTATTTCAACAATTGGTATCAGAGCAGGTTCCTTCAGAACAGACTAGCCGCTGGAAGGTAATCATGGGGAAACTTGCTAAACAAAGCAAATCTGGAACATCCTTGTTTGATGGGAGCAACTATGCATTCTGGAGTATAAGAATGAGAGCCTTTATAGAAGCTCAAGGAATCGAAATATGGCAGAGTATCGAGAATGGGTACAAAGTACCAAAGACCATGCCAACTCATGCAGGTGAGCTAGCTCAATACAACAACAACTCAAGGGGCAGAAATCATCTTCTAAGTGCTATAGACAAATCTGTATTCAACAAAGTGATGAACTGCCCCTCTACAAAAGAAATGTGGGACAAACTCCAAACCACATATGAAGGAGACAACAAAGTCAAAGAAGCCAAACTTCAGACTTACAGGGGACAATTCGAACAACTAAGAATGAATGAAGACGAAGACATAGCAGCCTATATTCTTCGGGTTGATCAGCTCGTGAATACCATCAGAGGTTTGGGAGAAGAGGTTGAGGAAACTATAGTTGTTCGGAAAATTCTAAGAACTCTTCCCAAAAGGTTCAACCCCAAGATCTTTGCTTTAGAAGAAAGAACAGATCTAGATACTATGACAGTGGATCAACTGCATGGGACTTTAGTAGCTTATGAAATGAGAATTGAAGATGAAGATACGTCAAGAAAGGAAGCAGCATTCAAGGCCTCCTCCAAACAAGCTGGGAAGAACAAATCAACGAAAGACAAACCGACAAGTGATGAATTTGATGATGAAGAAATAGCCAACTTTGTTCGGAAATTAAAGAGAGGCACTGGAAAATACGAAGGTAAGTTACCTCTTAAATGTTTTTCATGTGGAAAGATAGGTCATTTTGCTTCTAAATGTCCATATGCAAAGAACTCAGATGGTGAAGAAGATGACAGTTTTAAACCTTACAAGAAGTACAATAATTACACGAATAAGAACAGAAGAAAGTTTGCAAAGAAGAAAAGTCTCTACACAAAAAGAGACAATGGCTCATCCAGTGGTGACTCCGATAGTGACAGTGATTCTGATGATGACAATGAACCAGACAAGGTACTCTTCATGGCAATAAGCTTGGATAAGGATCATAATAGTAAGGAAGAATACGGAGATGAAGGAGAAGTAGATCTTGAGGCAGAACTTGTAAGTGCCTTGAAAGAGTTGAAGAAAGTCAGGAAGGAAAATAGATTGCTTAAGGAAGAGGAACAACGGTTTGAACAAACCATTGTTTCCTTGAAGACCAAACTAGAAGAAGCCAAGCGAGTTGAAGATTCTTTCACTGAACAACTAATGACAAATATAAGAGAAAAGGAGAATCGTGAGGCTGAGATAGTATCTCTGAAGAACAAGCTGCAGACGAAAAATATCGCAAAGGGTTATGAAAACAACTCCAAGGTTCTAGAACAAATCATGAGCAATCAAAAGTCATTCTTCGACAAGACCGGTATAGGATACAAGCAGAATACAAGTGAAGCCTCAAGCTCAATGTTGACAGATAACGAAAAGAAGTCAAGAAGGTATGCAGAAGTTATCAAGGACTACAAGAATGAAGAAGAGATCGAACGTCAGCCAGAACAACCTGTATCAGAAGAAAGGCCAGCAGAAAGATCAGATTTCAGAAAAGCACGTCCTCCATATATTCCCAGGTATGGATACTTCTTTTATGGGCATTGCTTTACATGTGGAAGATTTGGACACAAAGCTGTAAACTGTTTTCAAAGAAGAAACTTTGAGACAAGGAATAACCTTGCAAGCCTCAGACGACCACAGTACAACAACAGATTTGATCCCTTGAGATCAGAAATAGAATGTTACAAGTGTAACAACTTTCGACATATAGCCAAAAATTGCAGAATGAGGATACCAACAGTAAGAAATGAGGACATGCCCAACAAGGTATGGATTAAGCACAATAATCACAATTACGAATGTGGTATTGCTCTTCAAGCTCAATATAGGTAGTGACACATTAGGGGGGACAGGTGCCCGTGCAACATAGGTAGTGACACATTAGGGGGGACGGGTCCCCGTGCAACATAGGTAGTGACACATTGGAGGAAAATCCTGAGATTGGGCAAGTTTGGTAGCTAGTCTTCTTTGCGTTATTTAAGCTGATTATTATAGCTAGTCTACTGTTGATTATTATAGCTTGGATAGGTGCTTCAGCCTTTTGCATAGGCTACGTGTCAAGCATGCAGAAGTTTTTGAAATACCTCCCTAGGTACGGGTTTGATTAAACAAGTGACTTTAATATTTCTTTCCTGAGTTTAACTTAGAAAAAATACATTAATTAATTTATTGTTGGCTAATGACTAAAAGTGAACTTCAGATTAAGTCACAATTGTTGATCTTAAGTGAGGCTTAAGATTTAATCTTTGCCATCCATCACTTTGGAGATTAAGGGTTAGGATTTTAGTCATTGAAATGCTGTAATAGAAAGCCTAAGGAGAGGAGAAAGACACAACAACATGATATTATTTTGATAGAGAGATTTTCTCAAAAGGAAGAGTGAGAGACTCAGTGGCTGAAGAGAAAGAGAGGGAAGTGATTTTGCAACAGGAAGGTTTAGCCGAGAGATAGAGTAGATGATCTAGCCGAGAGAGAGAGAGGTCGATCCAACTAGACCGAGAAGAGGCTGATCCATACAGCCAAAGAGAGAGATCCATACAGATCCGTACGGCAGCCATATGAGTGATGCAGGGTGATGTAGGGCTGATTTCTCCAAAGGGGCTGACTTACCCAAGAGTGCCAATTTTCCAAAGGACTGAGTTACAGGTTCTATTGTTGTAAAATTCTGAATTTCTCAGTGAGCCAAGAAATAATAAAAGAAACAATTTATGCTAGTTTTCTCCATTGAGGTTTTCAAGGGTAAACACTTGTGTCATTGTGGTTGATTACCTGTTTTGTTCTGCTGCATTTTATTGGTTAAAATATCAGTGTATTTCTGTTTGTAATTTCAGTACTAAGCGACAACAGTATTTTATTCCTGGGCATACTAATTATAGAGAACAAAAATCAGATCTGGTATTGAGAAAATTTAACAATTACCTTCCAATTAACGAAATTTTTTTCCTCCACTAATCTATTAATACACTATGTAACATGTCATTTTGTTCAAAGCAACATATTTTTTATTCCCCGAAGATGAACAAAATTTCTGCTTGAAACATTGGTATTCCAATTTCTTAATGCATGTTTGAAATCCAAAAACAAATATGGAAAACACTAATAGTACTAAGTAGTGAAAAAGTTTAAATCGGACAAACCATATATGGTAACAGTGTTGAAGATGGTAGAATGCTAGAACCAGGAGATGGAGTAGAGGTGCATGTAATGGGTGCTATCTATGCAATGCATCATATTTAATTTGATGAGACTGGTGTTTGTTGAGAGTCACAGGATTGAATCAGTAGTAATCCTAAATAAAAGGAGCCAAAAAATGGAATTCTGTAATTTGGTCTCAGTAAATTTAAGTTGTAATAACTATCTTACACCGAATTCTTTTTGGATTTTTCAAAAATGTCGAATGACCATGGCATTTCAATAAATGGCCAAAAGTGTTGCCTTATTGATTTGCTATTATCTTCTATAAGTAATTAATTAACTATTCCCATTAACTGCATTAATATTTGCTTAAATACAGGGGTTGCTTATAGGTTAATTCTGAGAATTTTTGTGAATTCACCATACTGATTTCCAATAGGTATGTGCTTAGGGAGGGAACGTCGGTCACCTTCATCAACTTCTTTCAATTGAAGCAGGTTCTCAAGTGAGTGCAGTTGCCAATACTAAGACTTCTGCATGACATTTTTTACAGCAATAAAATTAGATTGGCCTGGCAGACTATTGTATTAACATCTTTTCAATATTTTATGGGTACTGTAATCCATTGTGTTTTCATCTGCTGCAAATCTATATAAAATGTGTCAGGTCCTCTATGTTGGAGACCATATTTATGGAGATATATTGCGTAGCAAGAAGCAGCTCGGTATATTCTCTGACCTTTCTTGATCTATCACTTTTAGTCAGGATTTCTGTGCTGAATAACATTATTACTATGATGATGCTTACCAGATGTCTGTAATCTCTACCTAAAATTGCTCAGGAGATATTTAGGTTTATATTAAAGGAATGCGTTTTTCTCTATGCGTTACATTTAATGAGGCTTGCAGGAAGTTAAAAGGTGTTCAGGCTGTTATATGAAACATCGTAAAAATAACTCAGTTTTTTTGCAGTTTATGAATTGCATGTTTCAAGTAAAAACTCTTATGTTTCGCAGATATTGGGGATTTATTTAACAGTTTGTATTTGGAACAGGGTGGAGAACAATGCTTGTAGTACCAGAGCTTGAAAGGGAACTAGAGCTGATTTGTGAGTCAAAGGATGTCCGCAAGGTACAACTTACCAGGTTCCCTGGATTTTTTCCTAAAGTTTTTTCTTTCTAAGTGGAAATTGTATCTTGCCATTGCTTGTTAAATTCATAAGCCATGCCCATCTACACTGTTATAAAATGCACAAGGAGAGTGGTTTTGCAGGTGTGGTCATTGCTTTGATTTCTATAAAATGGCTTTTTAGGTGTGGTCATTGCTTTGATTTCTATAAAATACACAAAAACTACAAGTCACAATTATGCACTATTATGTAATTAGAATGAGGGTGACAAAGAAGACAATTAGATGCTTATATAATTAGAATTATGTTAGCTATTTAGCTCTGGAGACACTCCACATGTTTTTGTCTTGTATGCGGAAATGACCATGCATTAGCTATGCTACTTGACTTTGTAATGGTGTTTTATAAAGTTGTGTTAAAGTGACTCTTATGTAATGTGACTTTTTATAAAGTATTCCCTTGTTTTATTTTTATAAAGTGACTTTATGAGATAAAGTGCACTTATTTCATAAAGTGAAAAGTGACTTTATTAAAAAATAAATGTAACCGATTTTGGAGGGAAAGTTTCTCAACCATTGATCATGTAAAGGCAAAGATAAATCTTGTCCTTTTGGATTTAAGGATTTGGGAAGGTGAAAAGTCACTTTCAAGTTATAAGAGAGACCCTAGGGTAGTGTGCAAGACAAGGAAAGCATTTTCCAAGAGTGAGCATTTGGTAAGTTTGATTTTCAGATAGAAAGAGAGCATTTTTCTCAAGAGGGCACAAATCCCAAGGAGAGCATTTTCTCAAGAGTTTGTTTTTAATCTGCTGGGGCGTATTGTACAGACTGCTGGACAATACTGCTAGGCTGTACTATGCTGTTTTGGTTGCACGCAAATCGAGGATGGTCGTACAAGCTCTACGTATTTGTTGGGCACACAAATCGAGGAGTTGCTACTGTGGTGGAGGTTGTACAGGTCGTACTGCTGTTTGGGCACATTTTTTGAGGTGTTGCATGAATTTTGAGGTGTTCGTACAGTCATTTAATGCTGAATTAAATGCTGCTGTAAATTAATATTTTGTCTGAAAATGCTGAAATAAAATGCTTTTGGACTGGTTTTCCCTAGAGGGGGTTTTTTTAGTGTCATATTGACGAAAACTTCTGCTATTTAATGGGCTTATCAGTCTGCTGTTATATGTGATTTTTCTGCTGCAACAGTCTTAGTTTTTCAGTGTTTCAGCTTCATGGTTGTTGGTTTAAATGCATGTGAAGTATTTTTATTAATGACAGTTTAAGACTGAAATTTGGCTTAAGCTAAGTGTTGGACAAACAGTTTGATTTTTTTGTCAAATTTCTACATGGTAGCAGACCAGAGGCTTTGTGATAACCACTGATTGTGGGTTCAACAGTATTGTTGAGTTGTTGGGCAAGGGTTATTGTTGATTTTTTTAACAACTTCTTATTGGAAGACCTTATCTGCATGTGATTTGCAGGTGGTGTGGAAAGTGTGAAACTCTTGTTCTTTTGGTGGATTGTTTTTACTCTGTGAGATGGATATTAGTTTGAGGTTGTGTTATCCACTAAGTTGTACTTAGGGGATTTCCAGTGAGCCACCAAGGATTAGAACAAGTAAATTGTTCCTACTCAGTGCTCATAATTTCCAAGGATTCATCAGGACCAAATGTTGGTCCCTTTGTAATTTTTACATGTTCATACCCTGCGGGGATTTTGTAATAAATGACTTAGCATGATGAAAATTTTGTAAAAGGTTTGGCTTGCCTAGGACTTAGTTATCAATACTTTACTCTAGGGTGTTTTTTCCTTGGGAATTATATGTCGTTTTTTAATGACTTATAATTTTTGAGTTTTTCACCCACTCCTCCAAAGCTAGAGTAAATGTCTTGGTAAAAAAGCCTTAGGAGGTTATTAAAACCTAGGTGTTAATGTATATTACCATGCTAATCATTGTTTTTGAGTCATATGAACATGTACTAAGTCCCCCATAGTTTTTTTTAATTTCCGGAAAATATAAAATTTTCCGTTTTTTAGGCTTATTTTTAAATAAGTTAATTTAAAAAATTAAAAAAGGCATAAAAGTGTGGTCTAGACTTCGATTGGGGCATGGGGGTGCGCATTTTCTAACTCAGAGCATATATTTTACCCCTATACCCACTTTCCTAAGTTTTTAAGTGATTTGTTTTTCACTTAATTAACTTTTAGTCAAAAAACCAAAAAAATGAGGAAATAAAAGAATTTGACAATTTCCAAAAAGTAAAAAAACATGCCGAAAATGAAATTTCTGAGTTGGCAAAGCTATTTGGAAATATTCCTAACCTTCCCGAAACATGTTGGAGCATTTCTCTCATGCGTAAGAGGCAACATGACATTGCCAAATGGAGAGGGCACATTTCTCAGGAAATTTATGGAAAGAGCAGAAGTGAAGTGGAATGGATTGGGTTTGGTTTTGGAATGAGTCATTTTGATATTAAATCGTTTCTATTTTACAAGCTCATGCCAAGTTGGTGAATGCACCACCCTCTTCTTCTCTATTTTTCTATATAAGCAAGGGTCTTGCTCTTCAATTTCCATGAAGCAAGTAACCTCTGCTATTGTAATGATCATTATTTTTTCTTATTTTGAATAAAAGTCAAGACTATGGAGGTTTGAATGGTGTAAGATCTTGTTGATGTGAATGCTGGAATTAATCGAGGTGATATTTGGCTAAGCTATTGTTCATTTCGTACAAGTTTTGCAGATCTGATTTCTAGCTTAAAAATCCTTTATGGTTTATTGAGTAAACATTTAAAGTATTAATTTGTTTACTTGTATTTGGTTATCTGAGATTAAGAAGCAACATTTTGTAGTTGGTAATACTTGTGTTCTTCTAATTTCATTTGATTGAATGCACTAGATTGGATCTCACTTGTTCAAAGCTTGTGTGTAGCTTGCATATTATCTCAGTTGAAGGAGAAGTGGGAGCTCGGTTGCATCTCTTCTTCATTCTTTATCTTAAAGATCTAACATTTCTTGCATTTTAGGCACTTCTATGTCTTCACAAAGATTCTAGCCAAGCTTGAGGGCTATTAAAAGTAAGCTTAGATTTATTCTTATCTTGATTATTTAACTAGATCGAGAAGCATTTCTTTTTAACCATCATAAGCTTAGATCTAGTGAATCTATTAGTATTTGAAGTGGTTTAAATTCCTTCAACTTTCGCAAATACTAAGGTGTAAAATTTTGATTGTATTTCTATGCTAATCCACTAATTTATAAAATATTAGCTTGCTGGTTTTTGTATTTTGTTGACAGGTCAAGAGGAAATGCTAGCGAAATTTTCAAGTTTTTAGCCTCCTAAAGCATCTTCAAATCCCCCCTCTTCAATCCCTTTCTTCCGACAATTTATTGTAAGCCTTTTGGCCAAAGTATAAGGTCAAAAGGCAAGGTCAAAAGGCAACCCTTTATTTAATTATCAGCAGTGTAAATAATTTAATAAAAAGCAAGTGGGATTACAGCTCCCACACTCCTCTTCCCCGATTTGGGGGGAAACTGTATCTGTCCTTGAAGTGGGTTCGATTTTCTTGTTCGTTTCGATTAGATTTGATAACTTCAACTTTTAAATTAGTCAAGTTTATTTCAAGATTTACAAATTTTATTCAAAGTAATCAAATACTAACTCGACATTTATTTTCCGTATAGTAATTAGTCTCATAATTTTTTGTTCACACGAGCACACAATCCGTCTCAAAGGGCTGTATCTCAACTTTACTTTGCTTTCATAAATTGGAAAGAACATTTGCCTATTCCGTGTATGCTCTACTCCTCGCAGCTCAGTCTAAATCTTGGGGATATCAAAAGCGGAATTGTGCACTTATTAATTTTCTCACATCTAATTAAATAACTCATTTTAATAAAAGTAACTACCCAAAACATTACAAAAATCCGGCGTAAACGATTTTGGAGAAATAGTGGGAAAATTCTTTAGGGAAGGCGGGAACAACTAGAAAGTGACCGTGGGGTCCCGTTAGGCTACACTCTTGTGGTGTAGTGTTGAACATCCCCCCTCGGCTCCATTTAGCCCACATTTTCCCGTGCGGAGCCACTTTTCCCAAATTCCAGACATATTCCTAGTACCACTTGGTATATTGGGAATCCCCTTCCTTTAATTATTCATCATTCTAATAATTAAAATTGACCAAGTACACGAGCAAAATATTTTTCTTGTTTTCAACAACATTCATTGTGTTGTGACTCCATATTGGCACTGGTTCAATTCTTGTACTCTGTATTTTGCTTATAGTCATATTATGATTATTGATATATCTTGTAATGTTGTTGAATTTAGTTATATAATTTTGCATAGTGTTGTGTCAACAATTTATTCATTTCTAACTCCTTAAAAAACCCAATCAATTGAAACAATTAAAACACTTAAGAGATTTAGAAACTCTTTTGGTAGGGACTACCCCCCTTGGCTTCGTTAGGAGTTAAGCCTAAACGGAGGAGTCAGGATCAGGTGACATTACTTGACTCGAGACTTGCCCCCAAGGACGCACCAAGCAGCTTGAAGATTTTTGCTGCGTTAACTCAGGTGCGTAAGAGGCGGCAACAGGTTGGAGGATAGATTGGATGGAGCTGAGAATTTTGTTCCTTGGAAGGCTAGGATAGTGTTTATTTTGGAGGAGAATGAACTGTGGGATGAAGTGGTGCATAGCACGCAGGCGAATCCAATTCAAGTTCCTGCTTCCACCGATGCACTATCACTAGCACTAGCACTAGCAGCCTTTAACAAAAAGGACATAAAGGCTAGGCAGATCATCCTTGATGTGGTAAAGGACCATGTTATCCCACACCTCTAAGGTAAGGATCGTGCATTTAAGATGTAGGATGCTTTAACTAGCTTATACGAGAGTTCAAATGAGAATCAAAAGATGGTTCTAAGGCAAAAACTGAGAGACACCAAAATGACAAAGACCGAGAATGCTTCTTCTTTCGTGACTCGAATTTCTTAGGTTCGTGTGAGTTGGGTGCTGTTGGCGAGAAGGTGGATGATGTAGAGATGGTGAGAGTTTCCTTGAATGGTTTCTCTCAACCTTGGCATGAATTTGTGCGTGCAGTTGTGGCTAGAGAGAATATGCCTTCATGGGATAAATTTGGGATGACTTCACTCAGGAGGAGTTGAGATCTAGCTCCACTTCCATAGGTCAACAAAATGTTGCTCTTTATGCTAAGAGCAAGAAGAAGTCCAAGAAAGACTTGAGCAAAGTTCAGTGTTTTGCTTGCAGCCAGTATGACCACTTTGCTTCTCAGTGTCCTGAGAAGAAGAAGAAGGAAGAAGATACGATTGTTGCAGCTTCAGCAAAAGTAGAAGATTTTGCGAAAAGATTCGAGAAGGAGTTCTCGTTGTTCTCCCTTATTTCTAGTGTTGGTAGCAATGGAGCTGTTCAGAATGGTAGTTGGTATATTAACCAGTGTTACACGGGGACGCGTCCCAGAGGGTCGGGGACGCGTTTCGGCGTTTCGGGCGTCCCGGGGACTCCGAAACTCCACCCGAAACGTTTTGGGACGTCCCTGTTTTGGCGAGACTTGGCGAGAAGCAGGCCGAAACGTTTCGGTGGGTGGCGAAACTCGGCGAAACTTGGGGGGACTTCCTGGAGTCCCGCCCCGAAACTCCGAAACTTGTGGGCGTCCCGAAACTCTGAAACTCCGAAACTTGTGGGCGTCTCGCCCCGAAACTCCAAAACTCCGAAACTTCGCCGAGACTTCCTAAGGATATTTTCGATTTTTTTTTTATTTTTTTTCTTAATTTAAAAAAAAAAGTTAAAAAAATTTAAATAATTCATTAAAATTATAAATTTTATAAACTTATATAATATAATTGATAATATAACTGATATTATTATTTATAACTGATAATATAACTTATTGTGGAAGTATTTCAATGTCTTTGACCTTTATTGTTATTGTTTATTGTTCAGTGTTTACTAGTTTAGTCATTTTAAATTTATTGCAATTTGCAATGTCTATTTAAAATTAAAAATTAAAACTTTAATTATTTTGTTGATGTGCAGTATCATACTATCTAGATTCTAGTATCATTGATTCATTTTCAATCACTTAAAACTTTAAAACTTAAAAGTCAAATCTGAAGATTATAAAATATGATGTGCATGTTAATCATAGATTCATATTGATACATAATAGATTTATAAATTATTATTAATATAATGATAATCTTGATGAATCCTGTAATGTGTTTGAACTTTGAATTTTGCATTTACATTGCATGGTTGCAGATTCCAGAATGATGAATGTTTGTTATTGTTGGGATTTATATTTTTCATATTTTTAATATTTTTAAAATTTGTATGACTATCGCGTCCCGCCGTCCTCGCTGAATTTCTCTAAAATTTGGGGGTGGTCTCCACACGTCCCGAATGTGCGTCTCCCCGAACTCGCGTCCTGCCGTCCTGGAACCTTGGGGGAACATTGATATTAACAGTGGAGCCTCTCATCATATGACCGGTTTTTTCAGTCAGAAGGGGGACAAGCACATGCAGTGCGAGGAGTTGGAAATGTCAGATTCCAACTTTGTCATGGAGGATACATTGATCAGGATGGGGTTCTCTTTGTTCCAGGGATGAGGGTTAACTTGCTCTCGGTCTCAGTCTTGGAGGATGCAGGGTATTCGACATTGTTTCAAAGGGGACATGTGTGTATATTTCCAAATAAAGATGATCTAGGACATGCTTATATATACTCGGAGAGTGCGGGACTGATTGATCCACAGTTGATTGGTGATTGGTTCAGTGAGCTGTACAAGTTCAGTGCACAACCCACAATTGATGAGTTAGATGAGGAGCAGGATGCTGCAGTGGCACCAAGGTTTCAGTCTCAAATTCTGATGGAAGAGAGGCAGTCTCTTCTGAGTACTAGCAGGAGGCTCAGCCAGTATGAGCGAACCAATGCTCAAGATTGGAGAGTGGATTCCCCTAGGAGGTTAGGGTTCAGGGTGGCTGCCAAGAGGTTATCTTCAGATTCGAGTTTAGTGCAGGTTGTAGCATTAGTTCCATGTTCAGAGGTAGCTCCTACTGCGAACAGTGTGATGGATTTGAGGACAAGACCTGATGATGATGGCAGTGAGTACCTCCCTCGCTAACATGGACTGTTAGCTATTTAGCTCTGGAGGCACTCTGATGTTTTTGTCTTATATGTGGAAGTGACCATGCACTAGCTAGGCTACTTGACTTTGTAATGGTGTTTTATAAAGTTGAGTTAAAGTGATTTTTATGTAATGTGACTTTTTATAAAGCATTCCCTTGTTTTATTTTTATAAAGTGAATTTATGAGATAAAGTGCACTTATTTCATAAAATGAAAAGTGACTTTATTAAAATTTAAATGTAACCGATTTTGGAGGGAAAGTTTCTCAACCATTGATCATGTAAAGGCAAGATTAAATCTTGGCCTTTGGATTTAGGGATTTGGGAAGGTGAAAAGTTACTTTCAAGTTATAAGAGAGAGCCTAGGGTAGTGTGCGAGCCAAAGCATTTTCCAAGAGTGAGCATTTGACAAGTTTGATTTTCAGAGAGGAGATCATTTTTCTCAAGAGGGCATGAATCCCAAGGAGATCATTTTCTCTAGAGGGCACAAATCCGAAGAAGATAGGCACACTTCCCAAGATTTTTCTTTTTGGGTTGTACTGTGTTGTTTTTGCTGCATGCAAATTATAAGGAGGGTCGTACAGGCAGTAAGGATTTGTTGGGCACACAAATTGAGGAGGTGTTGCTGTGGTGGAGGACGTACATTTTGTACTATTGTTTTGGCACATATTTTGAGATGCTGCACGAATTTCGAGGTGTTGGTACAGTCATTTATTGTTGAATTAAACACTGTTGTAAATTAATATTTTTGCCTGAAAATGCTAAAATATAATGCTCTTGGACTGGTTTTCCCCTGAGGGGTATTTTCCAGTGTCATATTGACCAAAATTTCTGTTGTTTAATGGGTTTATCAGTATGCTGTTACTTGTTATTTTTCTGCTTCAACAGTCTTAGTTTTTCAGTGTTTCAGCTTCGTGGTTGTTGGTTTAAACGCATGTGAAGTATTTTTATTAATGACAGTTTAAGACTGAAATTTGGGTTAAGTAAGTGTTTGACAAAAGGTCTGATTTTTTTTTGTCAAATTTCTACAATTTAAAGTTTAAGTTGATAAATTTGAGCATAATTATTGGATATGGCCAGGTTGACCCATAACCACCTGTTCTACCCAATGTGACCCCTAAAATGGGTCAGTTCATACTGGACCTGGTTTGACCAGTGACCCCTCCAATAACTGCCGAGTTTTTGCAATAATTGTCTGGGGAAAAATCAACATGGAAGTTAAAGAATTAAAACATTTTCCTTTGAGGATTGTTGACCACCAAAACCAACTAAGTGGACAACAATGTACCATGCACATGTTGGATGTGCTTTGAAGATAAGAATGAAGTACTTAATGATTATATCAAGTAAGGCAACTCTTCTTCTCTCTATGAAATTTCCGCACCCCTGCAGGGGATTTTGTAAGGACATGTCAGCAGAGGATCTAGTTTTTATAACTTAATCACCTAAGACTTAGTAATTAGGGAAGTCCTCTCACCTAAGATTTTAATTATTTGCGCTTTTTATTCAAAATTATCTCCAAAGTGGTGAAAGTTGTTCTAGTGATCGAGTCCATGGGGTGATTTGGGCCTAGGGATGTTCTATATTACCGTGCTAAACATTATCCAAAGTCTTGCGGAATTTCATTAAGTTTTGCATAGTTTTTATTAATTTTTGGTCATTAAAAATTATGACTCAAGACAATTTGTTGTAATGTAAAAGAGGGTTACTTGGTCTTTTTTAATGTTGTATAGGGGTATGGGTATTCAAGATAAATGACATGAGACCCTCTACACCCTTAGGCCAAGTTTGAAGTCATTCAGTCCAGTATTACTATGGTTTTGGTCACATTTTCCTGGGTCAGTCATGGGAATCAGGAAATTGGGCATTTAATTAGAGAGCCAAATTTTGGAAAAATGACTATAGTCTGTTGGGGTGGCCAAGTAAAAGTTTTAATGTTTATATTAGGTCCCTAAGATAAATTTAAGACCTAAACGGGCCCCCCAAGCAAGCATGTAACAAGTTTTTAGTTGTCGAATCTAGGGGGTGCTCCCTTCTCTCTTTGATTGGTTGGGTGAGCTAAAGTCAATGGAAAGGGCCCCATTATGGTGGTTTCTTTCCCATTTGACATAGCAATATGGTTAAAAGCTTTAAATTGCGGGTTTCTCTCCCCATATTTGAGATCTCAAACCATGGTTTTACCCTCCTCGAGCAAATTCGCCCCCCCCCTCTTTGGCTCCCCTCTTTCCCTTGTGACACTTGTATAGCATACAAAGAGCCTCTCTCTTTCATTTTTCCTATTTAAGGAGGCTTCCCCTCCTCATTGGGGAACACAAAACACACACTCACCCACTCTCTTGTTCATGCTCTCATGCCCTTGCTCTTGCTTGGGCCATTGTAATTTTTAGCCATTTGGCTTTGGTAATCAATATCTTTGGAGGAATCTTGTGTCTCTTGTTCCCATTGATGATTTGCTTCCATGCTTAAGGAGCTTCACAAGTTTGGTTAGCTAAGGAAGCATACTAATTTGCTTTGGTAAGACTTATGGTATTTGTATTCCATAAATTTTTTGAGTTTTCATTCTTGTAGTAAATAAGTTCATATATTTTCTAGTTTGAAGTTTATGATTTCTTTGCTCATTATTTGATTCTCACCTCCTAGTAGTTTTGTAGTGAAAATCTTATAAATTGCAGATAATTTGGATTGAAGAGTGGGATTCCTCGGTTGGATGCCCCATTGCTTCACTTCTTGAAGAACAAAGGACCAATTTTCTCTTTGTTTACATACAAATTTCTACATTTTAATTTTAGTTTGTTGAGTGTTTTAAATTTGATTTTAACTCTTATATACTCAAGTTCTTTCAAAATTATTCGTTTGACAACTTTGTGTAAATTTTGTATATATATTGCACTAACATACTAACTTCGCCAAAGTGATTTTGGACACATTTTATCATTTTCTCTTTGCTGGTGTTTAGAAGGTTAGTAACAAAACCAATAGAAGAGTTTTAAGGCCACCCTAAAGGAAGAGCTTCAAGGCCATCTCAAGGAACGGAAAAAACACGGTTTTTCTCACTCCTTTTACTTATTTCTTTATGCTTAAATTTCAGCCTTTGTAACAAGTCCAAGAGAGTCTCTTGGACTTGATTTCTTGCTTTGCATTTTCAGTGAAATCAAGTTTCATTTATTTGCCATCCATTGCTAGCAATAGAAGTTGGGCTTGCCCAGCTTGGCATAAGCAATTGTTGATTGGAGTGGGTTTAGATTAGTTAGAGTTTCATTTTGTTTTTATTGTCTTCTTTATTTTTTGTCCACACCTTGCAAGTGATTTGGCTATGCCATCCTTGCACAGTCGTGCCGGCTAGCGTTCTATTTTTGTTATTTTCATTTGCCCACACCTTTCAAATGATTTGGCTTTGCCATCTTTGCGAAATCGAGCTGGCTTGTATCTTTCTTTCTTTTATTTTTATTTGCCCACACTTTCCGAGCGATTTGGATTTGCCATCCTTGCAATATTGTGTTGGCTTGTATTGTTAATAATTGTTAGATTCTTCTTTCGTTTAAAATAAACCTTGCCCCGATCTTCGCCCCGTATTCACCAGTGTTACAAATATCGCCGATATATCGGCAACATTGCGATATATCGCGATGTTAACTCACTGGCGATAAAATCGGCAAATATCGCCCCGATATTTTCCCGATTTTTTTGGCAATTTTTCCCGATTTTCTCACGATATTTGCCGATTTTATCACGATATTTGCCGATGTTTGGCGATATTTGCCGATTTTTGGCTATATTTGGCGATTTTTTCAACTATACTGTGATTTTTTTCTTTTTTTTGTATTTTTTTATATTTTTGTATTTTTTATTTTGCCGATATATTGCCGATGTTTGCCGACATTTTTGCCGATAAATTCGATAATTTTTTTTGGACCCATGGCGATATATTCGCCGACATGATATTTGTAACACTGGTATTCACTCCCCTTGTCGGTTAATCCGACCTTGGGTGACAAGAAAGGGAGAAGATTTGTGTTGGCTAGTTTAATAGGCACCCAGATAAGTATCTTCATTAGAAAGGAGAAAACGAGGCTTGACTTGTGGAGCTAGTGGGGTAGAGGCCGTAGGGGGATTTGTGGCTCTTTGTGTCCCCCAGTTGAGCACCCAACAAGTTTCGAGTTTGACCTGTGGAGCTAGGTGGGAACCTTGTGTTTCCATGTTGAGCACCTGACATTCTCTCTCTAATCGAAGGAGATAGTCTCTTGGGATATGCATCTAGAATAGTTCATTTCTTTGCAACAAACACCTTAGTTCCCTAAGTCAAAGAGAGACATAAAATTTACTAAAACTTATAGGACCACTTGCATAACATTGTTACAATCATTTACATTTATGTACTTTGAAATCACTTAATTTTAACTTATTCATTTACTGGAAGTCATCATGTTCTTGTATATTTGTTAAAGTAAATGGGTCGATGCTGTAGGAAATTATTTGAAGTTGATTATTGTGACTCCGTAGCCCGAGTAGAGGCGACACTGGTCATTTTGATTATTTGATTGTTTCTCTCTTGCATACATTACTGGTTGATTGTTAAAGGGTTTTCTTGACATTGAAATATTTGCATCACTACATGCTAATTGACATTTTCTGTAATCTACAACTTTCAGAAAACATTATTGAAAAAAAGAACTTAGTTAGTAGGGACTACCCCCGTTGGCCTTTAGAAGTTGTGGTCTAAACAGAGGAGTTATGAACTGAGGTGACATTGGTTTCTAAACTCATAGTTGCCCTCGGGAACACACTTCGTGGTTGGAAGAATTTTCCACGGTCAAGTGTGTGTTTAGGTGGCAACATTTTTGGCGCTTTTGCCGAGGACAAGTCTTTTTGTTCCCGGAATACGACTTTTTCTTTCATTTTGATTTTGGTTTGTTTGATGAATGTTTAGAGTAGATCTTCATTATTCATCTGGCGACTCCACTAACCATTTTGTTTTGTAATTATAAGAAAACCAAAAATAGTTTTTTTGTGTGAGAAATTTATAATGCATTTTTTTCTTCTCACATGGCGACTCCATTGAAGGGATAAAGCCCTGTTTCTCATAAAATTGTTTAGATTGATTTTGTAGATGAGCCCATTGTTGATAGCTCCAGTCCAGTTCGAAAAGCAAGATTAACTAAGTTATGTACTATTAGTAACCATTATGGATGACGAAGAATCCAGAGCAGAAATTTCAAATGCATATCCTCCCATTGACTTCTCAGGCATCCCGGTCTTTCCAAACCATGAGCCATGTTTTTCAAAGGAGGGAAGTGTTATGCTTCCTATTTTTTTTGGAAATGGTGATTCAACTGTCTGTCACATCATATATTTTCTGTCATTTTTGGTAAATAATGTCAACGTACTTCATCAAGATAGTAAGATGCAGGTATTTGTTAGTACACTAAGTGAGGATGCTTGGATGTGGTATTATGGTCTTCCTGATAAAAGCATTTAGTCCCATAAAAATTTCTTGGAACTTTTTTTTAAGAGGTGGCATAATGGTGAGGAAGATATGGTGACTGCTTTAGATAAGGGCTTTGACCAACTAAAAAGGATAAGAGAACAAGTTGAGCAACACCTCCATGATGATCTCAATGAAAAAGTTTATCAAAATTCAACATTATTGAAGATCCTTCTCATGACCCCTCAACAAAAAATATTGAAGATTGGGGATCTTTTCATGATTATTTCAGTGATGATGATCACATTTGCACCTCAAGAAGAGACCATTATAGAAGCTTATAATGAAACTTATGAAGAAATTCATGAAGTGTGTAATGTGTATGATGACACCCCTCCATGTTCACCACTTCGGGATGAAATTTTGGAATGTTTTACTACTTGTAATATGATGCAGGAGCATCCGGCTAACCATTTCAAATTCCAAGTTCAATGTTAGATCAGGCTAGGAAGGGGTATCCACATTTTGAGTTAATAGTCCCTAGACTATTACATTGTAAATATCCACATTTTGAGTTAATAGTCCCTAGACTATTACATTGTAAATAACCTTGTGTTTTTATGAAATTTCTAGATAGTGATTAGTCATTCTGCTTAGTCAAAGTTTGTTAGAGCAGTAGGAATAATGGCGGGTTGTGACTCCCTGTGTGGAGATCAGCCGCTAAACTGTTTGTCTAGACAGAGACGTTTTTTCCTTATGCGTGGTAGTGTCTGTTACAGAACCGACTCAAAGGGGGAAGCAACAATTTAGGATAAATAGCTAAGTTTGAGAAGTAATAGGGGTTTTGCTTTTTAGGGCGAGGATTGCAAATTTGCAGAGGGAAGAACAAACTGCATCTATGTCTATTTGTAAATGGGTTGCAGAGATTGAAAGAGAGCCGGTTGTGTGTGTTTCTTTCTTTTATTGTTTAATAGAAAGATTAGCAGTGTGTGTTGAAGTATTATTAACTTAGATGTATGCATTGTTGTGAATGGTGTCGTTGTGCAGAGTCGACTATGACGGTTTTCTGAACATCAGCGTGTTTTCATGAAACTGTTGGTTCAAATGCGAAATTGATGCTTGAATGAACAAAAGTATAGGTAGATGCATACATAGGGGTGCTAGGTTGATAAATCATGCAGGCTAAAGGTTGGATTGATCGACCTTTGATCAATCCGAACCCAAATCCAATTTTTCTGCCTTAACGAGTTTTGTAGAAAACCGACGGTGAAGATCGAGGCTGCAGAGTAAAATCCAACGGTGGGAAAAATTATGAAAAAAGATTTGCGAGTGGAAAGTTGCGGAGGAGTAACTTTGGGAAAATCAAAATCCCACATCCCGCAGCCTGAGTGTGGAAGAGGAACTGTGGAGGGACAACTTTGGAAATTGCCATCCCGCATCTCGCCACCCGCAAGCGGAAGGAGAATTGCGGAGGACAATTTATGGATTATTGGCATCTTGCAACCTGCATGCGAAAACTCTGTTGCGGAAATAGAGTTGCGGGAAGGAAAAATTGCGGGGTGGGGGGGGGGGACAATTTTAGCATAGAATTTGGCGGTTAAGCTAACCCTGAAGATCCTGGAGGTGCTGGTTGGGTTGGTTTTGGTCTAACCCCCTGCACCATAATACCTTTGAAACCAAAACTTCTAAGGATGATCATTGTGAACATGAGGAGGTTAGTTATATCCAGGAATGTGATAGTAGCGATGAAGACTCTCTCACAACTGACATAGATGGGAATGATAATTGTTGGACTTTTATTGAAAATCCAATATATGAGACTTTTGAAAAATATTTTTGAGAATCCCATCTATGACATGCCTAGAGAAGGGAGTGTGGATCTTGAGACTTTGGGGGATCTTGGTATGGAAGGTCAATGTTCAAATTTTCCATACGATTATTTAGAGCCATGTCATTCAGAACCGTACATAAATATCAGTAATAAAGACTTGGAAAAAGAGTACAATGAAGATCTAGATTGGGTGCAATTAATTGAAAAACAGTCCCAACTTTCATCTTCGCATATAGAGGTTCCTTATGATTTGGAGCAGCTTGGGACTTATACAAAGAATTATCATTCGATAAGCCTTGTTGAACAGTGCGATGGAGTAGTCGATGTGCCTCATCAGACAAATGTGTACCTCATCAGACAAATGTGTACATTAGTCCTATCCAATCTTGGATAGAAGATGCCTATGGGAAAACTGTCAGTTTCAGAAGCAGTTTGATCAAATTATCCATGCTTATGATTCCCCATTTCGCCTGCCCATTTTGGATCATCACACAGGTTTTCATTTCTTAATAAATGTGTCCTTGCTTTGGCTGGTAACCAATGCCAAGACAAATATTTTTAAGGTCAATAAAATACTTAGGTGGTTGCATTGGATATTTGAGTTTACCTAATATGTTATTTTATTTTGCTTAGGATAGGAAAATAAGCTCCTTAAAGCGAGCATTTACTTTCTGCATTTCTTTTTGTATTTAGGTTTCTTTTAGTTTCTAATAAAGCAACTTGTGGTTAATTGGATTTTTTCATAAAACTTGTGCTACTGAGGTTTTCTTGTCAAGTTGAGATGTTTTTACAGATTGTAAGAACCAGAGATTCTGGAGTTCTCATACCCTCTCCTTGCCTGAAGACCAGATCGAGCACACGTCCCACAGTTGGAGCCAGAATATTGACCACCAAAACTAACTAGGTGGACAACGATGGACCATGCACATGTTGGAAGTGCCTTGAAGATAAGAATGAAGTACTTAATGATTATATCAAGCAAGGTAGCTCTTCTTCTCATCTTCTCTCTATGAAATTTCCACACCTCTGCGAGGGATTTTGAAAGGATATGTCAGCATGAGGGTCTAGTTTTTTGTAACTTAATCACCTAAGACTTAGTCATTAGGGAAGTGCTCTCAACGAATGTCTTTTCACTTGGATAATTAATTTTTTTTTTTAGAGATTTTAATTATTTGAGTTTTTCACTCAAAATTACCTCCAAAGTGGTGAAAGGTGTTCTAGTGATCGAGTCCATGGGGTGATTGGGGCCTAGGAATGTTCTATATTACCAAGCTAGACATTATCCAGAGTCTTGCAAAATTTCATTAAGTTTTGCATAGGTTTTACTAATGTTTGGTCATTAAAAATTGTGACTCAAGACAATTTGTTGTAATGTAAAAGAGGGTTACTTGGTCCTTTTTAATGTTGTATAGGGGTATGGGTACTCAAGATAAATGGCATGAGACCCCCTACACCCTTGGGCCAAGTTTGAAGTCATTCAGACAAGTATTACTATGGTTTTGGTCACATTTTCCCAGGTCAGTCATAGAAATCAGGAAATTGGGCATTTAATTACGGAGCCAAATTTCGGAAAAGTGACTATAGTCACTTGGGGTGGCCAAGTAAAGGTTCTAATGTTTATATTAGGTCCCTAAGATAATTTAAAGACCCAAACGACCCCCCCCAAACAAGCATGTAACAAGTTTTGAGTTGCCGAATCTAGGGAGATGGCCCCTTCTCTATTTGATTGGTTGGGTGAGCTAAAGTCAATGGAAATGACTCTATTATGGTGGTTTCTTCCCCATTTGACATAGCAAGAAGGTTAAAAGCTTTAAATTGGGGGTTTCTCCCCCATATTTGAGATCTCAAACCATGGTTTTGCCCTCCTTGAGCAAATTCGTCCTCCCTCGTCCCCCCTCTCTTGGCCCCCCCTCTCTCCCTTGTGACACTTGTATAGCATACAAAGAGCCTCTCTGTTTCATTTTTCCTATTTAAGGAGGCTTTCCCTCCTCATTTGAGGAACAACAAACACACACTAACCCACTCTCTTGCTCATGCTCTCATTCTTTCTCTTGCTCTCTTGCCCTTGCTCTTGCTTGGGCCATTGTAATTTTCAGCCATTTGGCTTTGGTAATCAATATCTTTGGAGGAATCTTGTGTCCATTGTTCCCATTGATGATTTTCTTCCATGCTTAAGGAGCTACACAAGTTTTGTTGGCCAAGGAAGCATGCTAATTTGCTTTGGTAAGACTTATGGTATTTGTATTCCATAAATTTTGTTAGTTTTCATTCTTATAGTTAAGAAGTTCATATATTTTCTAGTTTGAAGTTTATGATTTCTTTGCTCATTATTTGATTTTCACCTCGTAGTAGTTGTGTAGTGAAAATCTTATAAGTTGCAGGTTATTTGGATTGAAGAGTGGGACGCCTCAGTTGGATGCCCCATTGCTTCACTTCTTAAAGAACAAATGACCAATTTTCTCTTTGTTTACATACAAATTTCTGCATTTCAATTTTAGTTTGTTGAATGTTTTAAATCTTATTTTAACTGTTATATACTCAAGTTCTTTCAAAATTATTCGTTTGACAATTTTGTGTAAATTTTGTATATATATTGCACTAAGATACTAACTTCTCAAAAGTGATTTTGGGCACATTTTATTATTCTCTGTTTGCTGGTTTTTAATAGTTTAGTAACAAAACAAGACAAAACTCCATCAAATTTATGCCATAGAAGAGTCTTAAGGCCACCCCAAAGGAAGAGCTTCAAGGCCATCTCAAGAAAGAGAAAAACCACGGTTTTTCTCACTCCTTTTACCTCTTTCTTTACGTTGAAATTTCAGCCTTTGTAACAAGTCCAAGAGAGTCTCTTGGACTTGATTTTTTGCTTTGCATTTTCAGTTAAATCAAGTCTCATTTATTTGCATCCATTGTTAGCAATAGAAGTTGGGCTTGCCCACCTTTGCATAAGCAATTGATGATTGGTGTAGGTTTAGATTAGTTAGAGTTTCATTTTGTTTTTATTTTTTTCTTTATTTTTTGCCAACACCTTATAAGTGATTTGGTTATGCTATCCTTGCAAAATTGTGACAGCTAGCGTTCTATTTTTGTTATTTTCATTTGCCCACACCTTGCAGGTGATTTGGCTTTCTTATCCTTGTGAAATCGTGTTGGCTTGTATCTTTCTTTCTTTTATTTTTATTTGCCCACACCTTGCAAGTGATTTGGCTTTGCCATCCTTGCAATATCGTGCTGGCTTGCATTGTTAATAATTGTTAGATTCTTCTTTCGTTTAAAATAAACCTTGCCTCGATCTTCGCCCCGTATTCACCCTTCTTGTCGGTTGATTCGACCTTGGGTGACAAGAAATGGAGAAGATTTGTGTTGGCTAGTTTAATAGGCACCCATATAAGTATCTTCATTAGAAAGGAGAAAAAGAGGCTTGACATGTGGAGCTAGTGGGGTAGAGGCCGTAGGGGGCTTCGTGGCACTTTGTGTCCTGCAGTTGAGCACCCAACAAGTTTCGAGTTTGACCTGTGGAGCTAGGTGGGTACCTTGTGTTCCCATGTTGAGCGCCTGACATTCTCTCTCTAATCGAAGGAGATAGTTTCTTGGGGTAGGCATCTAGAATAGTTCATTTCTTTGCAACAAACACCTTAGTTCCCTAAGTCAAAGAGAGACATAAAATTTACTAAAACTTACAGGACCACTTGCGTAATAATTTTACAATCATTTACATTTCTCTACTTTGCAATCACTTAATTTTAACTTATTCATTTATTGGAAGTCATCATGTTCTTGTATATTTGTTAAAGTAAATGAGTCGATGCTTTAGGAAAATTATTTGAAGTTGATTATTGTGACTCCATAGCCCGAGTCGAGACGTCATTGGTCATTTTTATTATTTGATTGTTTCTCTCTTGCATACATTACTGGTTGATTGTTAAAGGGTTTGCTTGACATTGAAATATTTTCATCACTGCATGCTAATTGACATATTTTGTAATATACAACTCCCAGAAAACATTCCTGAAAAAAAGAACTTAGTTAGTAGGGACTACCCCCCTTGACCTTTAGGAGTTGTGGTCTAAACGAAGGAGTTAGGAATTGAGTTGACATTGGGTTCTAAACTCATAGTTGCCCTCGGGAACACACTCAGTGGTTGGTGGACTTTTCCACGGTCAAGTGTGTTTTTAGGCGGCAAGAAGGATTATATTTTATTTATGATAATAAATTGAGGTTGATATTTACCTTATATTTTACCTTCATTAACTTAAATTTTTAACACTAAAAGTTTAAAATGGGACTTGTTAACCCATGAAATTACTCCACAACAATTATGTAACAACTATAAAATAAAATATTATTTAGATTACTTAATTATCTTATGAAAGGGTGTAACCCTTCAGTTTACACGCTCAAACCCTATAAAGGCGAGCTTCTCTTGTAATTATTAAATCATCCAATATATTATTATTATTCATATTCATTATTAAAATGATAGTCGGATTCTACTAACGGACAACCGGATTCGGTTGCTCCATTTGGTATCAGAGCGGATTCGCTCCTGGTTGCACTGAGCTTGTATTCGGCTCCTCCTACTATAAAAAAAAGCTCGGTTTCGGCTCTTCCTAGATCACTCATTCTCTCCAGGTTGCATACACTCTTCCACGTTACTCCTCTGTGTGTTCCCCTCGCTCCACTTCTGCCTCGTCTCCATCCTTATCCCACAATCCACTTGCTCGTCCTCTCCTTCCCATCATCGTCACTTCTCCTCTGCGTGTTTCCCCCGCTCCACTTCCGCCTGCGTCATCCAACATCCTCCTCCCACGTTACTCCACCTACTGACCCAACTGGTCCTCCTGCTTTCTGCGTCTCCACAAGTGGCAGGCTTGCACACCTTACCGCCCCTCCTCCTCGACGTCACTCCACGTGAAACTGTCCACGCATCTCCTGCCCCAGCTCACACGTTGTTTCCGTTGCATCATCGCTCCTCCATGTCCTTGCACGTTGCATCCTGAACCCCTGCTCACGCTGCTTGCATTCTGTTTTCCTTCACGCCTTAAGCTCTGCAAAAAAAAAATTAGTTTTTAATAAAAAAACAAAAAAATTATATAATAACAATAAATTATTGTTATTATTATTATATTATATTATAATAATAAATATAATATTTTTATTATTGTTATAACAATATTTTTTATAAACAATATTATTATTATAATATTTGTTTTAATATATATATATATATATATATATACAAAATATTATATAGTTTATAAAAAAAATAACAATAATATCAATTAATTAATTAATTAATATATTATTATTCAATTTCACCTCAAAAGCTGAAATAGTGCCGAAATACACACCTCCGCATACAAGGCCCAAGACCATGGAGGAACTGAAAGAGAAGATCGAAAAAATGGAGAAGGACATCAAGTCCCTTGTCGCTAACTAAGAAGGCTTGAAGGAAAAGATGCAAAATAATAATATATTACTAAAAAACGAGCTTGTTTTAGTACTAGAAAGAAGGCTCGACGACAAACTTGACATCCTGAACGAAAAACAAAAAGACGTGGATGACAAAATGAGTACCATGATGCAAAACATAAACACCTTAACACAGAACATGAGCACCATGACGCAGAACCATAATACATTAATCGAGATGTTACAAAGGCTCATACCCAGTCCGGGCCAAGTCAGCGGTCCACACATGCTAGATGCCTCATTTCATGTTGCCACCCAGGAAAGAATCAAGAAGAATTGCAAAAAGAAATAAAGATTAACAATGCGACGCTTAAGCAAGAGATAGAAACACAAGTACTGCCAGATATGGAGGCACGATTAAACAGCAAAATAGACGCTATAAGTAAAATAGTAGAGAAAAGAAAAACTAGAAGTCACTGCCAACAACGAAGCAATTCAAATATGTCACTTTCATCGTCCAGTAGTTCCGAGCCACCATCAAACCATAAGGCAAAAGGAAATCAACGTCGTCCTTACAAAGTACACCCACCTAAGGCAAAAATAGAGTTGTCGAAATCAATGTTACAAATATCGTGTCGGCAAATATATCGCCGAGGGTCCAAAAAGAAATTATCGGATTTATCGGCTAAAATGTCGGCAAACATCGGTAATATATCGACAACTTAAAAAAAATACAAAAATATTCATTTTTTTCAATTTTCTAAACATCTAAAGCAACAAGAATATGAACTAAACACATTGCTATATGAATATGGAAAGAGAAGCCATATATAAGATGTATAAAAGGTATAAGAGGTCTAGTGATACATAGTGATACATCACACATAACAAATGAATTGAATTAAATTTTTTATTTAACTTTTGAAGAATATAATTTATTAATTAAATTATTAAATTTTAATCATTGATGTTCTAGAATCTATATTAATTTCTAAATAAAATTTAAAATTAATATATAATATATTAATATTTAACACTATAATATAATAAAATATAACACTATATATTAAAATTTAATATATTAACACTATGCATGTTATATATTATATAATATATAATATATAATATATAGTATATTATATATACACTTACAGGCTTACCCGACTAATACCCACAGTCTACCGGTGCATACCCACTGGCCACAGTCCACGAGTGGCAAATTGCCAAAGCCAAACACAAATTTTAGTGGCAGTAAGTCGCGTTCTACTCAACAGAGCAGCTGGCAGCCTAGCTGTGTTGTCCTCCTCCACAAACTGGTACTCTCCTCGTTTTACCTTCTCCCAGCTGGCAGCGTTTTACTCTAGCACTCCGCCAAACCAATCCACTGCTGAAAATATACTGGCGATGAAAAGATGAAAAATGCCAAAAACTGGCACATAAAAATCATCCTGGCGGACAGACGATGTTTCCCCCCATCGACTCGCGATTTTTTTTAAATATCGCGATTTTTTCGTGCAAAAAATCGCTGGAATATATTGGGCGATTTTAACGATAATATCGCCAAGGTTGGAACATCGCGATATATCACGATGTTGGCGATAAATTGCCGATATTTGTAACACTGGTCGAAATACAATGGGAGTGAAGACCAATGCGTTGCTTGGCTAAACAAAGCAGAAGAATACTTCGACATTTACAACATTCAATCTGACGAGGAGAAGGTGAAATATGCGTCAATGCATATGGAAGGGTACGCCTATAATTGGTACTTATGGTGGAAGAGAGATAATTTTACCTACACCTGGAACTTGTTCAAAAATGATTTTTTTAATAGGTTTGAAGGAGTCAAAGAAGATGAATTTTGCACTAAACTTACCAGACTACAAGTCGGAAACGTTGAGGAATTCACACATCAGTGGGAATCCTTATCGACACGAGTATTTGGGTTGTCTGACAAGTAAAGACTCGAAACCTATTTAGGAGGTCTTAAACCATACCTCCAAAAAGAGTTAAAGTTGTATGACATACCTAACGTAGAAGTGGCAAGACATAAAGCAAAAGCCACAGAACGCAAATTGGAAGGAATTAGAACAAGAGGCGATAACCATTATCGGCAAGAAAAAGAGACACAATGTAGGTACTGTGCAGATACTTGGTCACTCAGTCATCAATGCCACAAACCTTAATCATATGCCTATGAAATGGAAAATAGATCGAAGTCATCTAACAGTTACGCTGATAATAGAAAAAAGAAGAAAAACATATGTCATCGATGCGGTGATGATTGGACCCTTGGTCATAAATGTAGGAACAATGAGACAATACAGTGCAAAATCATCAATGGAAATGAAGTGCAAGTCTTTGCACAAGAGACATCGTCTGATTCTAATACTGACACCGAGTCAGAATGAAGAACGACACTAGGAAAATACTTAAGCTTTGAGGACAAATCTTCGTTAAAGGAAGTGGCAATGTAACAACTATAAAATAAAATATTATTTAGATTAGTTAATTATCTTATGAAAGGGTGTAACCCTTCAGTTTACATGCTCAAAGCCTATAAAGGCGAGCTTCCCTTGTAATTATTAAATCATCCAATATATTATTATTATTCATATTCATTATTAAAATGATAGTCGGATTCGACTAACGGACAACCGGATTTGGTTGCTCCAAATTACAGATGTTAAGGGCCAACAATATTCCATTGGGCTGGTCATCTTAGTTTGTTGATAAATGACATGCATGCTTCAGGATATTTACCAAAACTGTCATGGCACACCAAGATTGAAAAGAACAAGTGTGCATGAGAAAATAGAAAACTAATCAAAATCAGAAATCAGAAGTTTGATACATTGTAACAAGAAGATAATATTTGGGCACAACAAAGAGATACTGGCTGGTATCCCATCAATCATGGAGTAGGCACATTATGGAATAGGCACAAAATTGACAGTAGCAACTGGGATGGAGAATATCAAAAGCTTTTTGCGATTCAATGCACGGGTTCCTTTTACTTTGTCATGATAGTACTGTAGGGGCAGGTCCTAATCTTATTAATGTTGTACATCTCACTGTGAATTAAGTTGTATATTCAAGTCTCCAATTACTAAGCAAGGCCATCTGTTTATGCGAGGCACATGATACAGAACATAAAATAATCATACCACAACTTGCTTGATGTATTTGGGAAGCATGCAATGCTCTTAAAAATGATACCAACGATCAGTTTGACAGCTATTGGAAGGAACTTAACATGGGTTGTAGCCTCAGAAATGCAAAAGATTAATGAAGCAGAGGATGGTGGAGCAAGCAACATGGAAACATAGTCATCTTGAAAGCTTTAAGATCGATGACAAACTGCCACCAGAAGAAATGGGAATTTCAAAATCAATTAAGGGTTTAATTTGTTCCATCTGTTATCACCTAAGTTGCACTTAGGGGATTGCTAGTGAGCCGCGAGAGTATTGAACAAGTCAATTGTTCATTGTCAGTGCTCAGAAGTTCCGTGGTTACATAAGGACCGGTTGTGGTCCGTTAATAAAATGCATGTTCATACCCCTTGGGGGCGTTGTGATAAATGCTCTAACACGACAAACTTTTTGTAGAGGACTTGGCTTCCTAGGATTGGGCTATCAATCCGATTATTGCGAGGTGTTTTTTCTCTTGTCAATTATGCAATGCTGAATAAGCGATGTATAATTTTCGAGATTTTTACCGCTCTTCCAAAGCTAGAATTTTCGTCTTGGTGATTAGGCAGTAGGAGGTTATTAAAGTTCATGTGTCGATGTATATAAGCGTGTTAGGCATTGGTGTTGAGTCGTACGGACATGTACTAGGTTCCCCTAAAGGTTCATCTGATTCCAAGAAAAAATAAAATTTTTCGTTTTTTAAGCTATTTTTAATGGTTTAAATGGAAAAATTCAAAATGTAAAAAAAATGTGATCCGAAGTCTGTTTTTGGCGTGGTTGGGCTCATTTTCAAGCTTAGAGCAACATCTTTACCCCGATGGCCACTTTCATTATGTTTCAGGCAGCTAAAACACCCCAGAAGGCATTATTTGGCTAAAAGTGCATCAAGATGGCATTTTAATGCTAAATTATGACATAATGCACCAAAGTCAAAAAAATAAAAAAGTCAAAAAGTAATAAAAAAATGTGGGAGATGGCTTGGAAGTGGGTCCCTCATCCCATACGACCCTCTTCAAGGTAAGATGCGTTTTTAACTTTGGTTTAAAAAGAGGCTACGACTTAGTTTATTGAGGAGGGTGACGTCAACATGGAGTTCACGCTAGCATAATGTGGATGTGAGTGGGAGTGGGGTGGACCCCTCTACACATAAAACATGTAAAATTAAACCATGGTATATCATGCCAATGCAAGCGAATGGTTGAGAGGTGGTGATGTCAAAGAGGTTTCACGCTAGCTAGTTTGGAGGGTGACATCAACTCAAGGAATTAAAGACCCACGCTAGCACATATTCCTTGCGGTAGCTTATGGGGTGTGGACACCACCCCATATCCTTATATTTTTAAACTTTTGTTTAGCGCAATATTGGATCAAACGAATCTTTCATTATCTTTGATCATATGATGCCAATGGCCGTAGAATTGCATGAGGAAGGAAACTCACACGTGTGGAAAGTTTAGTGAGATTTTGGGGTGTGTTGGCAGGTTGGTAGAGTTTGGTGAGAGAGGTGTCAATCGCCTCCTCTATTCAGCTCAGTCTAGGTTCAGATCAACTCAGTTACACTCCAGGTTGATCTTTAGTGTTGGTGAGGCCCCCCCGGGTCTCTTTTTTGTATTTAAGCGATGCCTTCTTCCTCATTTGGGATAGAAGCAAGGAACCTCTGCTCATGTTGCATTGTCCATTGTTATATATTAATAAAATCGAATGCTTTGGAGGCTCAAGATCTTGTGGCAAGTTGTGCATGTGATATTTTTTGTATGAGGTTATATTTTTTATTAATTTTGCTTTGCATAGATCAATAATCTGGCTTAGAGGGCTTTTTGTACCAGATAGGATAGGCATTTGAGGCTTTAAATTAGCCTAATTACTTCCTTGCTATTAGAGATCTACGAGTTCATGCTTTATTCAACTATATTTCATGATTTTTTGGTTTTCTAACTGTGGGGTGTACTTGATCTAACGTGTTTTGTGCAACCTTAATTAGTGTTTGGTTGCCTTTCCCGAGCTAAAGGTTGAGCTAAGTTGCATTGTCGTTTGCTTTGGATTGTTGGTTGAATGAAAGCATAGCATTCTTTGTTATCTATGGTCAAATCTCCAAGTTTTTTTTTAAAGATTCAAGGCTTAAGCAACTGTTTCCCTTCTTTTTACAAAAATTACAATATTTTCCTCTCGGTTGCTTTTTATTGCAAGTTAAATCAGATCTAACAAGTTTATCTTTCATTTTTGCTTGCATAAGTTTAGATCTTAAACCTTCAAGTTTCATCTTTTGGCTTAGATCAAAAAATAAATTGCTTTAGTACTTAGAAGTTTTAATCATTTCCTTTATGCGCGAGTACTAAACTAGTGTAAAATTTTAGTGTAAATATTGGCCTAATCTACTAATCTTCCATTTTTAGTTTGTTGCTTTCTATGTTTATATGGCAGGAAGGAGGACGATTAGAAGGCCTGTTATCACATATATAATAGTTGAGCTACCATATTGTATTTTTTAGATTCCGGTACACTCTTTTTTCAGCCAGTTCCCTTACATATGAGATGTTGAGATGCGCATCTACGATGGATCTGTTATCACATATATAGTAGTCGGGCTACCATACTTTATTTTTCAGATTCAGTACATTTTTCAGTCAGCTCCCCTACATATGAGATGCTGAGATGAGCATTTATGTTGGATCATTATTTATTTGATGGACTATAGTACTCGCATGCCAGGACTGAGTCTCAGGACACTCAGATCTGAAGACTTATGTAGCCATTTAGCCATGTGTAGAGCAGTTAGCAATGCCCAGATTTGAACCAATGTTTTCTCAGATGTTTCAGATGGATTATTTACATGCTTATGACTCGACTTATATTATGATGTGTTATGTTTATCATTGCTCTTATACTCTTTTTTGTGACATACATTGGCATTTAGTGTCTTGGTCTGGCGGTCATATAAATATGTGGACTTGGATGTATTTATATTATGTATTGATTTCCCTACTCAGACCTGGAAGTTCTTGATCTATACTCATTGGTTTTACCCTCCTTAGGGAGAATAGAGGTAGTCATTCCCACCATACTTTGGCTTGCTAGTGTTGGTTTCATCATTCATTGTCTCCACCCATCCATTACTTTCCAGTTATGTTTTAACCCGACTTACTACTTGACTTGTGGCATGGAGGGCCTTTCTTCGCTAGAGCCTTTGTTGGACAAGCTTCCCTGTTTATTTGTGTCTCGGCTCTGAGTTACCTAGGATGTGTTTGCTTGCCTGAAACAAGTAGCGCTGCCATCAATACAATGTATTTGGAAATGAAATGAATATCTTATGAAAAAGCCCATTCATAAAAAATAGTGTTTTTAAACATACCTGAATGCAATGCTAAGCCTAATGAAATTGGCTTTGAAAAATATTGCAATGAAATATCTTAAAACATTCATGAAAAGTAGTGTTTTTCAACATACATGAATGCATAAAGCCTAAATAATAAAAGTCCATATAAAAAATACGTGGACCAAGGCTATGGAAAATCAAAGGCTAAAAAAAACAATGGTTTTTAAAAGTTATATCTAAGGATTGCTAGCCTTATTTGTATTGAGTTGGATTGTGAGCATTTGTCAAGGTGAGTAAGCACCTCTGCAGTAGTTCACCCATTTGTGAGGCACTGCCATCCCCTTTGTTGTTGTTTGTCCGGCATATGGCTATAGTGAGTATCCCCTTTCCATATCCAAAGTGTCACAGTGTTGAGTGGGCAGTCATCCTTTGGCCTAACCTTATGAATTTTAGCCTTCACCCTTCACTAGCAAATTGACTACAACTATAAAGTGAGTATAGTCTTGAAAGTCTGGTCTGAGTTACAATAAATAAAACCCTATATATGTATTTGGTTGATGTATCGCCAGTGAAGTGATTGCTATTTGTTATGATTGTTACTTAAATCATTTGTAGAGCATGTTTTAGCCTTTTAACACTTGCAGCATATGGATGTCAGCTTGAGTTACATTATTGGTGTCTGGTCATTTACAGGTTATTATTTTGTCTATTTGATATTGTAGATGATCAGGCAGAGACCTGGAGAGGTTATGAGTATATACCTTAGATGGATTTGGACTTTCTGAGTCTAGTGAGACAACTTGTTTTCAGTTTCGGGCACTTACAGAGATGGTCAGGCTCATTTTATCCTTTTGGTGCAGTTTTGCTTCACTAGATGGCAGGTATGAGTAGGGAGATGATTTTGTTGGATCTCCTAGGGCATTGTATGGGGCATAAGGGGTCCAGCCAATTGATTGTACCATAATACCCTCCTCCAAAGAGCCTGGTGGGCTCAATTGGACAATGCAGGCACCCTAGGAGGCTGTTTTTGGCCTATCACGTTGCCCGAGTCAGATTAAAAAATAATTAAATGGATACTTTGGGCAGTTGAGGCAAGGAAATGGCATGGGATGAGGTCTGATGATGAGAGTGATGTCTTCCACACCTTCTCCAGCAGTTGTAGCACCTGGATAGGCCCACATCTATTTTCGAGCATTTTTTATTATTTTCTGGAGCTTTTGGAGGCTCACGATTTTCTCAAGGAGGCACAATTTCACAGTTTAAAAAATTATATTATTTTATTGTGCCATGGGGACACCCAGAGGGAGTTAGTTAACAGTCCAGGGACCCACCATGTGCTTCATTTATTTCTTGTTGAGTGGGATCCCCTCTCTTTGGGTGATTTAGTCCACTTTTATGTTATATGGATATATTGATCCATGTATTGTATGTTGAGCTCATTTCAACCATTGATTAAACATTTGTATCTTTTAATCTTAGCCACTCATTGGAAAAGTGGTTATGATTTTGGTTCTCTCATTCCTATTTAAAGGAGAGAGCTTCTCATTTGTAAGGGGCCTTTGGCTTTTGGATCTGGATAATAGAAAGACTTTTATTGTAGATATTTTTGGATCTCCTTTGCTTCTGGTGTTCTTAGATGGTGATTGGAAAGTCTTTTGCTTCCTAGCATACGGGAAATTTTTGTGAGATCTATATTTTTTCGGGAATCATTGTCTTGTCTGCAGGAGGGCGACTTCAGCTTGGGCGTTTTTGCAGGGGCCCCTCAACTCGCTTGGATTGGCTTCGCTCGCATCAGGGGGTTTTCATTAGTGTCATTGTGATCTATGATCTCTTCTTGCTATTTTTCTGTAGCATTTGTTTTTTTCTCATGATGCAGCAAATCTAATATGGTTGACGTTTGTTGTGTAGGAGAGAGGGCGCATTGGTTTCTTGGAGCAAAACGTGTGTCATAGAACTCATTCAAGTCTTCTGAAATTGATTGGGATAGCAGGGACCATCATCATCAAGGCATCTACAAGGTTTTCCAGGTAAGATATACAGGTTAGTGATTTTCTTCCAGATTTCAATCCATTGGCATCTGTATTTCCATTTTTGCCTTAAAAAACCCAAAATAATAAAAAAACAAAAATATGACGAATTAAACCGCTTGATCTCGAGCCAAACCGCTTCTGGGTTTTGTAGATCGGGTCATTCCCTCACCGAATCTCTCCCTCAACGCTGAGCTAGAAGTGACGAGTTTGCCCTAGATCTGAAAAATTGGCTTGCAAACCCTAGCGCTATCCTCGATGCTGCCATTTCTTCCCGTGATTTCTTTTTTTCGGCAAAATACCTTTTTGGGCTTGTAGATTGGAATAATTCCCAAGTGGGTCTCCCCCAACCTTGGGCAGAAAGTGACTCCATTGCCCTAGATCTGAAAGACACTGATCTCCAACCCTAGCGCTACCCCCTCTTTTGCCTCTTTTTCCTATGTTGTGACCTTCTCTTGGTGACTCGGGTGCTTTGACATTGTCATATCTTCCTTCGAGTCTATCCATCAGTACTAGATAGCCCCAATCTCGTTCTCACCTCTGCTGCATTGGTAATGTTTCCCAAGGCAGTGGATATCTTCACCTTGTTATCACATATACAGTAGTTGGGCTACCATATATTATTTTTCAGATTCAGTACATTTTTTTAGCCAGATCTCCTACATATGAGATGCTGAGATGAGTAGTTGTGATGGATCATTATGTTACTAGTGGACTATAGTACTCTCCCATGCCAGGACTGAGCCTCAGGACACTCAGATTTGAGGACTGATGTAGTCATCTAGTCATTTGTAGAGTAGTTACTGATGCCTAGATTTGTATCAGTGTTTCTCATTGGACAGATGATGGTTCAGATGGATATATTTGCATGGTTATGACTCAATTTATATTATATTGTGTTATGGTTATCAGTGCTCTTATACTCATTTTAGTGAGATGTATTAGCATTTAGTGTCATGAACTGGCGGTCATATAAATATGTGGACTTGGATGAATCTATATTATGTATTGATGTCCCTACTCAGATTTGGAAGTTCTTGATCTATACTCATTGGTTTTACCCTCCTTAGGGAGAATAGAGGTAGTCACTCCCACCATTTTTTGGCTTGCCAGTGTTGGTTCCATCTTGCATTGTCTCCACCCATCCATTACCTTCCAGTTATGTTTTATCCCGACCTGCTACTTGACTTGTGGCATGGAAGACCTTTCCCTGCTAGAGCCTTTGCTGGACAAACCTCCATGTTTATTTGTGTCTCGGCTCTGAGTTACCTAGGATGTGTTTGCTTACCTGAAACAAGTAGCGCTGCCATCAATACAATGTATCTGGAAATGAAATGAATATCTTGCAAAAAATAGCCCATTCATGAAAAGTAGTGTTTTTCAACATACATGAATGAAAGGCTAGCCTAATGAAATTGGCTCTGAAAAATATTGTAATGAAGTATCTTAAACATTCATGAAAAGTAGTGTTTTTCAACATACATGAATGAAAGGCTAGCCTAATGAAATTGGCTCTGAAAAATATTGTAATGAAGTATCTTAAACATTCATGAAAAGTAGTGTTTTTCAACATACATGAATGCAAAGGCTAAAATAATAAAAGTCCGCATAAAAGTGCGTAGACCAAGGCTATGGAAAATCAAAGGCCCAAAAAGCAATGGTTCCTAAAAGTTCTATCTAAAGATTGCTGGCCTTACTTGTATTGAGTTGGATTGTGAGCATTTGTCAAGGTGAGTAGGTTCCTTCGAAGTGGTTCACCCATTTGTGAGGCACTACCATCCCCTTTGTTATTGTTTGTCCGGCATATGGCTAGAGTGTGTATTCCCTTTCCATATCGAAAGTGTCACAAGGTTGAGTTGGTAGTCATTCTTTGTCCTAGCCTTGTAATTTTTAGCCTTCACCCTTCACTAGCAAATTGACTACAACTATGAAGTGAGTATGGTCTTGAAAGTCTGATCTGAGTTATGATTAATGAATGAAACCCTATATATATGTATTTGATTGATGAACCACCAATGAAGTGACTGCTACTTGTTATGATTGTTAGTTAAATGATTTGTAGAGCATGTCTTAGCCTTGGAACACTTGCACCATATGGATGCCAGCCTGAGTTATATTGGTTATCTGATCATTTACAGGTTATTATTTTGTCTATTGGATATTGTTGATGATCAGGTAGAGACCTGGAAAGGGTATGAATATATACCCTAAATGGATTTGGACTCTCTGGGTCTAGTGAGACAGCTTGTTTTCAGTTTTAGGCACTTACAAAGATGATCAGGCTCATTTTACCCTTTTGATGCAGTTTTGCTTCACTGGATGATGTGTCTGAGTAGGGAGATGTTTTTATTGGATCTCCTAGGGCACTGTATGGGGCATAGGGGGTGCAGCCACTTGATTGTACCATAGTACCCCCCTCCCAAAGAGCTTGGTGGGCTCAATTGGACAACACAGGGCACCCTAGGAGGCTATTTTGGTAGGTTCACGTTTCTTGAGGCAGATTAAAAAATCATTAAATGGCTACTGAAGAAATCGATTTGGGCTACTGAGGCAAGGAAATGGCATGGGATTAGTCATGATGATGAGAGTGATGTCCTCTAGACCTTCTCCAACAATTGCAGCATCAGATTGGGCCCACACCTATTTTTGGGGCATTTTTCTATTATTTTCTGGAGCTTTTGGGAGGCTCACGATTTCCTCAAGGAGGCACAAATTCATAAATTTAAAAGATTATATTATTTTATTGTGCCATGGGAACACCCAGAGGGAGTTAGTTAACACTCCATGGACCCACCATGTGCTCCATTTATTTCTTGTTGAGTGGGATCCCCTCTCCTAGGGTGATTTAGTCCACTTTTATATTATATTGTTATATTGATCCATGTATTGTATGTTGAGCTCATCTCAACCATTGATTAGACATTTGTATTTTTTAATCTTAGCCACTCATTTGAAAAGTGGTTAGGATTTTGGCTGTCTCGTTCCTATTTAAAGGAGAGAGCTTCTCATTTGTAAGGGGTCTTGGCTCTTGGATCTGATTAATAGAAAAACTTTCTTGTAGATATTTTTTGGATCTCCTTTGCATCTGGTGTTCTTAGATGGTGATTGGAAAGTCTTTTGCTTCCTAGCATTTGGGAAATTTGTGTGAGATGTATATTTTTTCGGGATCATTGTCTTGTTTACAAGAAGGTGGCTTCACTCAGGTGTTTTTGCAGGGGGACCTCAGATCGCTTGGACTAGCTTCGTCTATAATGGGGGGTTTTCATTAGCTTCATTGTGATCTATGATTAGACCTTGTTATTTTTCTGTAGATCTTGTCTTTTTTCATGACACAGTAAATCTGATATTGTTGACGTTTGCTTGTGCAGGAGAGAGGGCGCATTGGTCACTTGGAGCAAAATGTTGGGCTTAGAAATCACACAGGTCTTCTCAAATTGATCGAGATAGAAGGGATCATCACCTTCAAGGCATTTACAAGGATTTCCAGGTAAGATCTGGAGGGTCGTTCTTTTTTTTCGGATCTCAACCCATTGACACATGCTTTTCTTCATTTTACTGAAAATTCCATAAATAATAAAAAACCAAAAATAGTAAAAAATAAACCGCTCGATCTCTGGACAAACCACATCTGGGTTTTTTAGATCGGGTCCTCCCCTCATCATTTCATCCTCAACGCTGAGCTAATTCTTCCTGGTTTGCCCTAGATCTGAGAAACAGTCCTCCCAAACCTTAATGCTCCACATCATTTTTCTGACTTTTTCCGAGATCTGATTTTTTCGGCAAAATTTCAACTGGGGTTTGTAGATCAGGTTCCCCTCTCTCCATTTCTCCTTCAACGTTGAGTTGGAAGTCTCTAGATTTCCCTAGATCTGAGAAATTGACTTTTCAAACCCTAGCGCTAACCTACCTTGCTGCTGGTTTTCCCCGTAAACTAACTTTTCTGGGTCTATAGATCGGGGTATTTCCCAGGTGTGTTTCCTCCAACACTGGGAAGATAGTGACTCCATTGCCCTGGATCTGACAGGCACTGATCTTCAACTCTAGCGCTACCCCCTCTTTGGCCTCCTTTCCTTGTAATCTGACTTTTCCTTGGTGACTCGAGTACTTTGACTCTATCATATCTTTCATCGAGTTTGTCCATCGGTACTAGATAGCCCCAATCCTGTCCTTGACCTCCCTGCATTGGTCACGTTTCTGAAGGCAGCGAATATCCTCACTTGTTGCTAGTGCCTCAACCCCAGATCTAGTATTTACTTCATAGGTCACCTGTGTCCCACTTTGGATCAAGCCTCACACTTCCTAAACCCTCATCCAAAGCCTTGGTTCACTTAGTGACATCATCCATAGATCTAGGGTTTCCACTACCTTACACCTTACGTACCTCAAGTCTATTTGATTTGTTTTGGTGTCTAGGTTAGATCTCTCCTGTCGAGAGTAGATCTGGGTCTCCCCCTTTGTTGTCTTGGGCTAAGATAACATAAAGTGAAGGTTGTCTCGATTGGCGTGACAACCATCCATTTGGGAGTCTAGGCAGTGCTTGTTCCACCTTCTTAGTTGCTTGCCCCTCTACCGTCCATCTTGGATCCACCTCACATAAGCAACTACAAGGTTGGTGATAACACACCTATTGCTAGTACGTTAACCCTAGATCTAGTATTTACCTCATAGGTCACCTGTGTCCCAACTTGGATCAAACCTCATACTTTCTAAGCCCTAATCTAAAGCCTTGGTTCACCTAGTGATGTCATCCATAGATCTAGGGTTTCCATCACCTTACACCTTACATACCTCAAGCCCATTTGATCTGATCTGGTGTCTGGGTCTGATCTCTCCTGTTGGGAGCAGATCTGGGTCTCCCCCATTGTTGTCTTGGGCTAAGATAACATAAAGTGAATACTGCCTCGATTGATGTGACAACCATCTATTTGGGAATCAAGGCAATCTTGGTTCCACCTCCTTAGTTGCTTGTCCCTCTACCGTCCATCCTGGATCCATCTCACATAGGCAACTACATGGTTGGTGATAACAGGATCACTATTTGATGATGGACTATAGTACTTTCCCATGCCATGACTGAGTCTCAAGACACTCAGATTTGAGGACTGATGTAGCCATTCACCCATTTAAAGAGCAGTCAGTATTGCCCAGAGTTGCAGCAACAGTTTCTCAGTGGACAAATGTTGGTTCAGATTGGTTAGTTCCATGTATATGACTTAGCTGATATTATCTTATGTTATGGTTATTATTGCTTTTATACTCATTCTTGTGACATGTCTTAGCATTTAGTGTCTTGATCTAGCGATCATATAAATATGTGGACCTGGTTGTATTGATATTATATATGTATGTCTCTACTTAGAACTAGAAGTTCTTGACCCATACTCATTGGTTTTACCCTCCTTATGGAGAATAGAGGTGATCATTCCCACCATACTTTGGCTTGCTAGTGTTGGTCTCATTGTTCATTATCTCCACCCATCCATTACCTTCCAGTTATGTTTCTAACCTGACCTACTACTTGACTTGTGGCATGGAGGACCTTTCCCTACTATAGCCTCTTTGTTGGATAAGCTTCTTTGTTTATTTGTGTCTCGGCTCTGAGTTGCCTAGGTTGTGTTGGCTAAACCTGAAACAAATAGCGCTGCCATCAATACAATGTATATGGAAATGAAATGAATATCTTGTGAAAAGCCCATTCATGAAAATAAGTGTTTTTGAACATACATGAATGCAAGGCAAGCCTAATGAAATTGGCTTTGAAGTGTTAATGTGAAATGTAAAACCCATGTAACAAATGTTTTTAAACACGCATGGAGCATGAAGCTTTAATAAATAAAAATCTGTGTAACAAGTGCATGGATCAAGGCTATGGAACTCAAATGCCCAAAAAACAATGGTTCTTCAAAGTTATATCTAAAGATTGCTGGCCTCACTTGTATTTGATTTGATTGTGAGCATTTGTCAAGGTGAATAAGCACCTCTGAATGTAACTTATCCATTTGTAAGACACTGCCATCCCCTGTGTTATTGCTTGTCCGACATATGCTAGAGTGAGTATCCCCTTTCCATATCCAAAGTGTCACAGTGTCAAGTTGATAGTCACCCTTTAGCCTATCCTTTTGATTTCTAGCCTTCATCCTTCACTAGCAAATTGATTACAACTATGAAGTGACTATGGTCTTGAAAGTCTGGTTTGGGTCATAATTAATTAACAAAACTCTATATATTTGGTGGGTAGATCGCCAGTGAAATGATTATTGCTTGTTATAATTGTTATTTGAATGATTTGTAGAGCATGTCTTAACCTCTAAACACTTGCAGCAGATTGATGTTAGCCTGGGTCATATTATTGATTGTTTGATCATTTACAGATTATTATTATTTTATCTGTCTGGGCATATTAGATATTGTACATGATCATACAGAGATCTGTAGGGTGTATGAGTATACACCTTAGATGGATTTGGGCTCCCTAAGTCCTATGAGATAGTTTATTTTCAGTTCCGGGCAGTTACAGTGATGATTTGTCTCAGCATACCATTCTGGTGCAGTTTTGCCATGTTAAATGGCCTGTCAGAGTAGAAAGATGATTTGATTGGTTCACCTAGGGCGCTGTATGAAGAGGGGGTGGTCCAACCACTTGTTTTTACCATTATCCCCCCCTCCCAGAGAGCCTCGTGGGCTAAGTTGGACAACGCAGGCTCTCTAGGAGGCAGTTTGGGTAGCTACAAAGTTCCTGAGGCAGATTAAAAATGATAGATCTTGGAAACTCTAGATCTATGGAAGATAATACCAAGTGGACTAGGGCTTTGGATGAGGGCTTCAGTCGCATGAGGGTTGATCCAAAGTGAAATACAAGTGACCTATAGGGGTACTACTAGATCTAGGGTTGAGGTACTGGCAACTGATGAAGATAACCATTACCTTGGGAAACGTAACCGAGATAGGGTGAGTAAAGACAGAGTTGGGACTGTCTAGTACCAAAGGGATAGACTCAATGAGAGATATGACAATGTCAGATTACCTGAGTCATCAAGGAGCAATAAACTTTAAGGGGAAAGAGGTCAAAAGAGGGCTAGCGCTAGGCTTGGAGATCAGTGCCTGTTGGGCCTTGGGCAATGGAGTCAGTATCTGCATAGTGTTAAAGTGAACCCACCTAGGATATGCCTTCATCTATGGACCCAAAAAAGTGTTTGGCCAGGAAGATTCAGTTTACAGGGAAACCAACAGAAGGAGGGTTAGCGCTAGGGTTTGGAGATGCAGATCTGCAGATCTAGGACAACCAGGAGACTATCAGCTCAGCGTTGGAGGAGAGATGAGATGAGAATGGCATGATCTACAAACCCAAGTTAGAAAATTTCAGAAAAATCAGATCTGGAAAAAGTCAAAATCTGATGAGGAGTGCTAAGGTGTTGAAAGTCAGTTTTTTAGATCTAGGGTCTTCTGGCAGCAACTAGCTCAGCATTGGGGGTGTTCTGGAATGAGGGAGACCCGATCTATGAACCCAAGTGATTATTTTCCAGAAAAAGTCAGATTTGGAAAAGGTCAAATTTTCAGTGGGGGGCGCAGGGGTTTTAACAGTTAGTTTTTCAGATCTAGGGAAAACTAGCAACCTTTTGGTCAGCATTGAAGATGAAATGGTGAGAGGGATGCCTGATCTACAAAACCCAGCAGTGGTTTGTCCAAAGATCGAACGGTTCCCTGATTAAGTATTTTTGGATTTTTTAATATTTTGGAGTTTTCAGTAAATTTGAAGAAAAGGAGGTACAATGGATTGAGATCATGAAAGAAGAGAACCAACCTGTAGATCTTACCTGGAAAACCTTGTAGATGCCTTGATGATGATGATCCCTGCTATCCCGATCAATTTGAGAAGGTTTGAGCAATTTCTATGTTCAACGTTTTCCCCCAAGGAGCCAATGTGCCCTCTCTCCTGCATAACAAACATCAACCATATCAGATTTGTTGCCATATGAGAAAAAAACTAAATGCTACAAAAAAATAGCAAGAGAAAATCATAGATCACAATGACACTAATGAAAACCCCCTGATAAAAAACGAAGACAATCTAAAAGAATTGAGGCCCCCCTGCAAAAACGCCCAAGTTGAAGTCACCCTCCTGTAGACAAGACAAAGATTCCCAAAAATATATAGATCTTGCAACAATTTTCCAAATGCTAGGAAGCAAAAGACTTTCCAATGCAAAGGAGATCCAAAAAAATATCCATAAGAAAAGTTTTTCTATTATTCAGATCTAAGAGCCAAAGACCCCTTACAAATGAGAAGCTCTCTCCTTTAAATAGGAATAAGAGAACCAAAATCATAACCACTTTTCAAATGAGTGGCTAAGATTAAAAGATACAAATGTTCTAATCAATGGTTGAGATGAGCTCAACATAGAGTACATGGAGCAATACATCAATATAATATAAAAGTGAACCAAATCACCCAAGGAGAGGGGATCCCACTCAACAAAAAATAAATGAGGCACATGGTGGGTCCAGAGAGTGTTAAGTAACTCCCTTTGGGTGTCCCCATGGCACAATAAAAATAATATAATTTTTAAACTGTGAAATTGTGCCTCCTTGAGGAAATTATGAGCCTCCAAAAGCTCCAGAAAATAATATAAAATGTCCGAAACATAGATGCGGGCCTATCCAGGCGCTACAACTGCCGGAGAAGGGACATAAGACATCCCTCTCATCATCAGAATTCATCCCATGCCATTTCCTTTCCTTAGTAGCCCAAATCGAATTCTTTAGTAGCCATTTAATTATTTTTAATCTGCCTCGGGAAACGTAATATGCCCAAAATTGCCTCCTAGGGTTCCTGCGTTATCCAATTGATCCCACTAGGCTCTCTGGGAGGGGGTTAATATGGTATAAACCAGTGGTAGGACCCCCTATGCCCCATAAAGCACCATAGGAGATCCAACAAAATCATCTCCTTGCTCAGGCATATCATCCGGTGAAGCAAAACTGCACTAGAAGGGAAAAATGAGCCTGATCATCTCTGCAAGTGCCTGGAACTGAAAACAAGCTGTCTCACTGGACTCAGAGAGTCCAAATCCATCTAAGGTATATACTCATACCCCTTCCAGGTTTCTGCATGATCATCTACAATATCCAATAGACAAAATAATAACCTGTAAATGACCAGATAGCCAATAATATAACTCAGGCTTACATCCATCTGGTGCAAGTTTTCAAAGGCTCAGACATGCTCTACAAATCATTTAAGAAACAATCATAACAAGTAGCAATCAGCTCATTGGCGGTACATCAACCAAATATATATATATATAGGGTTTCATTTATTAATCATAACTCATACCAGACTTTCAAGACCATACTCACTTCATAGTTGTAGTCAATTTGCTAGTGCAAGGTGAAGGCTAAAATTTACAATGCTAGGACACCAACTCGACATTGTGACACTTCGGATATGGAAAGGGGATACTCACTCTAGCCATATGTTGGATAAGCAACAACAAAGGCGATGGCAGTGCCTCATAAATGGGTGAGTTACTTCAGAGGTGCTTATTCACTCTGACAAGTGCTCACAATCCAACTCAATACAAGTAAGGCCAGCAATCTTCAAATAGAACTTTAGGAACCATTGCTTTTTGGGCCTTTGATTTTCCATATCCTTGGTCCACGTGTTTATTACACGGACTTTTATTATTTTAGGCTTTGTGCATTCATGTCTGTTTAAAAACACTACTTTTCATGAATGTTTAAGATATTTCATTTTTAAATCCAATTTCATTAGGCTATAGCCTTTCATTCAGGTATATTGAAAAACACTACTTTTCATGAATGGGATTTTTTCATAAGATATTCATTTCATTTCCAAATACATTGTATTGATGGCAGTGCTACTTGTTTCAGGTTAGCCAACACAACCTAGGCAACTCAGATCCGAGACACAAGTAAATAGGGAGGCTTGTCCAACAAAGGCTCTAGTGGGGAAAGCTCGTCCATGCCACAAGTCAAGTAGTAGGTTGGGTTGAAAACATAACTGGAAGGTAATGGATGGGTGGAGATAGTGAATAATGAAACCAACACTAGCAAACCAAAGTATGGTGGGAATGACTACCTCTATTCTCCCTAAGGAGGGTAAACCCAATGAGTATAGATCAAGAACTTCCAGGTCTGAGTAAGGACATCAATACATAATAACAATACATCCAAGTTCACATATTTATATGACCGCCAGATCATGACACTAAATGCTAATACATGTTACAAGAATGAGTATAAGAGAAATGATAACCATAACACAAGATATATAAGCTGAGTCATAAATAATCCATCTGAACCAACATCAGTCTAATGAGAAAACACTGATACAACTCTGGCCATCAATACCTGCTTTGCAAATGGCTAAAATGACTACATTAGCCCTCAAATCTGAGTGTCATGAGACTCAGTCATGGCATGGGAGAGTACTATAGTCCAAAATCAAATCATGATCTATCATAGATGCTCATCTGAACATCTCATATGTTGGCTGAAAAGTGTACTGGAATCTGAAAAATAGAATATGGTAGCCTTGCTACTATATATGTGATAACACACCTCACAAGTGAAGTGGCTCTGCCCATCCATGTGAAATCGCATTGGCTAGCATTTTTATTTCAAGTATTTGCTTATTTTCTTTTGCCCGTACCTCACAATCGAGTAGGCTCTGCCTCCGTTGTGATATCGCGCTTGGCTTGTTATGTTGCATTAAGGACAAAATTTACAACAATCCCCCTTTTTTACCTCGTATCCTCTCCCCCCGTCGGTTCGATCGATCTAAGGTGACGAGAAAGGGCAAAGATTTGTATTGGCTAGTTTAATAGGCACCCAAATAAGTATCTTCATTAGAAAGGTGAAAATGAGGCTTGATCTGTGGAGCTAGTGGGGTAGAGGTCGTAGGGGGCTTCATGGCACTTTGTGTCCTCCAGTTGAGCACCCAACAAGTTTCGAGTTTGACCTATGGAGCTAGGTGGGAACCTTGTGTTCCCATGTTGAGCACCCGACATTCTCTCTCTAATCGAAGGAGATAGTCTCTTGGGGTAGACAACTAGAATAGTTCATTTCTTTGCAACAAACACCTTAATTCCCTATGTCAAAGAGAGACATAAAATTTACTAAAACTTATAGGACCACTTGCATAACATTGTTACAATCATTTACATTTCTCTACTTTGCAAGCACTTTATTTTAACTTGTTCATTTATTGGAAGTCATCATGTTCTGGTATATTTGTTAAAGTAAGTGAGTTGATGGTTTAGGAAAATTATTTGAAGTTGATTATTGTGGCTCCATAGCCCAAGTAGAGACAACATTGGTCATTTTGATTATTTGTTTGTTTATCTCTTTCGTACATTACTGGTTGATTGTTGAAGGGTTTGCTTGACATTTAAATATTTGCATCACTGCACGTTGATTGTCATTTTTGTAATTTACAACTCCCAGAAAACATTCTTAAAAAAATAACTTTGTATGTAGGGACTACCCTCCTTGGCCTTTAGGAGTTGTGGTCGAAGCGGAGGAGTTTAGAACCGAGGTGACAGTGGGTTCTCAACTCATAAGTTGCCCTTAGGAACACACATCGGTTGGGAGACTTACTCGTGTCCAAGTGTGTTTTAGGTGGGAACATTTTTGGCTCCGTTGCCAGGGACAAGTCTTTTTGTTCCTAGAAGTACGACTTTTTCTTTTCTTTTGTCTTTTTCTTTGTTTGATGAATGTTTATAGTAGATTTTTATTATTCATTTGGCGACTCCACTAACCTTTTTATTTTGTAATTTACAAGAAAAACAAAAATATTTTTTTTTGTTAGAAATTTATAACGCATAGTTTTGTTCTCACATGGCGACTCCATTGAAGGAATAAAACCCTGTTATCTCATAAACTTGTGAAGTTTTGTTGTATATACAAGATATGGTTACATGCATGCATTAGATTTGGTACCTCATTGTTTAAAGCTAGGGATGATGATAAGGAAAGATTCCGTACTCTGCTACTCGAACTTTTCACCCAACTAGATTTCTCAAATATCCATGGTTTTCCTAATCATTGCTATGACCATGAAAAGCTATTTGATGTTGCTCCAGAGTTCTGTGGAAACAATGGTGATTCAGCCACCCATCATATTGTCTCTTTCTTCAAATTGGTGGTTGATTTTAATATTTATCATGAGGATGATCTGATGACCACATTTGCTTGGTCCCCTTCCAAGGTCATTTCCTTGGTCTTCCAATGCTTCATGTAGACCATGATGGTGTATGTATGCTTCATGGTCTACATGAAGCATTGGAAGACCTGTCACCATGTTCCTTAATGCTGGGAGAGCTTGATAGTTTAGATGAGCTACTCTTCTGTGCCATAACTCATTGATGTTAGTGGAATCATGGACTAAAGCTTGAGCTGGTAGAGTGCTCAGACGATACAAGCTTTCCTCCCTTACAACTATCACTTTTGTTGTGTTCATGCTAGAATTCTTGTGCAATGTGTTGACCATCTAACCAACCACGTGGCCAACCATGTACCAAGTGCATTGAAGTTGAGAAAAAAATACATGATAAAGTATTTTCAAGCGAGGCAACTCTTCTTCTTATCTTTTTTCGATGAAATTGCCGCACCCACACGGGGGATATTGTAATGATATGTCAGCATGAAGGTCTAGTTTTTGTATAAATTAGTTTTCTACGATTTTTTCATTAGGGAAGTCCTTTCATCAATTGTTTTTTTTTCCTTGGATAATTAAAATTGTATTTTTGTGATTTTAATTATCTGAGTTTTTCACTCAAAAATACCTGCAAAGTGGTGAAAGGCGTTCTAATGATCGAGTCCATGGGACCACTAAGGCTTAGGAATGTTCAATGTAACCATGCTAGACACTATCCAGAGTCTTGCGGAATTTCGTTAGGTTTTACCTAGGATTTTTTAATTTTTTGTGATTAAAAATTGTCCTTTACAATAAAAATGTTGTAATAAAAAAGGGTTAAAAGGCATCTAATGCCCAGGAATAGGGGTATGAGTACTCAAAATCAATGGCATGAGTCCTCCCTACACCCTTGAGCAAAGTTTGAGGTCATTCAGACAAGTCTTGCTAAGGTTTCGGTCACATTTCCCAAAGTCAATCAAGGAAATTAGGAAAATTGGCAATTAATTAGCAAGCCAAATTTTGGAAATGTGCCTAAGTCCTTGCAAAGGGAAAATTAAATATATTATGTTCATAAGGTGACTGTAGAAGAAAAAATGCCCCCCCCATGCAAGTGTTTAATAAGAATGAAGATGTCGCCAAAGGGGGGGGTACCCTCCCTCTTCATGGAAATTGAGATAATTAAAAATAAGGCAAAGTAAGGGTTCCCACTTTGATGGTCCCTCCCTTTGGACCTAGTATGAAGATTAAAAATATTAGAGGGGGGTCTCCCCACCATTTCTATTTGATTTCTCACCCTAGGTGGTGCCCCCAAGAGAAGTGGTTCCCTCTTTGAGCTCCCACTCTCTCATTTTGATAAATGGCTTGCATGCACTGAGGCTCTCTCTTCACCCATCTTATTTAAGGAGGCTTCTCCTCCTCATTTGGGTTACGCATACACACACTCTTTCATGCTCTTGCTCTCATTCTTTTTCTCTTGCTCTCTTGCCCTTGCTCTTGCTTGGGCTATTGTAATTTTCAACCATTTGGCTTTGTTAATCAAAATCTTTGGAGGAATCTTGTGTCCATTGTTCCCATTGATGATTTGCTTCTATGTTTAAGGAGCTACCCAAGTTTGGTTGGCCAATGAAGCATACTTATTTGCTTTGGTAAGATTTATGGTATTTGTATTCCATAAATTTTGTGAGTTTTCATTCTTGTAGCAAAATAAGTTCATATATTTTCTAGTTTGAAGTTTGTGATTTCTTTGCTCATTATTTGATTCTCACCTTCTAGTAGTTGTGTAGTAAAAATATTTTAAGTTGCAGGTTATTTGGATTGAAGAGTGGGATTTCTCGGTTGGATGCTCCATTTCTTCACTTTTTGAAGGACAAAGGACAAATTTTCTCTTTCTTTACACACAAATTTCTGCACTTTAGCTTTAGTTTGTGGAGTGTTTCAAATCTGATTTTAATTCTTATACACTCAAGTTCTTTTAAAATTATTCATTTAGCAACTTTGTGTAAATTTTGTATATATATTTCACTAACATACTAAGTTCCCCAAAGTGGTTTTGGGGACATTTTATCATTTTCTGTTTGCTGGATTTTAGCAGGTTGGTGACAAAACAAGGAAAAACTTTATCAAATCTCAGCCAAGAAGGGTGTAAAGGCTACCCCAAAGGAAGAGCTTTAAGGCCATCACAAAAAAGTGGTGAAAACATGATTCTTCCCACTTCTTTTCTCTTGTTCTTTATGCTAAAATTTCAACCATTGTAACAAGTCCAAAAGAGTCTCTTGAACTTGGTTTCCTATTTTGCATTTTAAGTCAAATTGAAGTTCCCCTTGTTTGCCATCCTTCGATGCAAAAGAAGTTGGGCTTGCCCACCTTTGCATAAACATTTGTAGATTGGCTTGGGTTTTAGCTTAGCTAGAATTTCATTTTTATTTTCTTCATTTATTTTGCCCACACCTTGTAAGTGATTTGGTTATGCCATCCTTGCAAAATCGTGCCGAGTAACATTCTATTTTTTTCAATCTCATTTTTCCCACACCTTGCAAGTGACTTGGCTATGCCATCCTTGCAAAATCGTGCCGGCTAAACATTCAATTTTTGTTATTTTCAATTGCCCACACCTTGCAATATCGTGCTGGCTTGCGTTGTTAATATTTGTTAAATTCGTCATTTTGTTTAAAATAAACCTTGCCCCAATCTTTGCCCCGTATTCACTCCCCTTACCGGTTGGTCCGACCCTAGGTGACAAGAAAGGGAGAAGATTCGAGTTGGCTAGAATAATAGGCATTTCAATCTATTATTGCATGATTGAGAAAGATGATTAGTGTGTGGAGCTAGAGGGGTAGAGGTCGTTGGGGGCCTTGTGGCACTCTATGCCCCCCTGTTGAGCACCCGACTAGTTCTGGGGACCGACTTGTGGAGCTAGGAGGGAGCCTTGTGCTTTCTTGTTGAGCACCCAACAATTTCTCTCAGTTGAGGGATGAGGGTTGGAGGTAGACACATTATTTAGTTTATTTTCTCATGTAAACACATTAATCCCCTAAGTTGAAGAAAGACCTTAAAATAAATTAAAATCTATTGGACCACTTGTACAACATCACGATCTTTTAGTTTATTTACTATTGTAGTCATTGTTTATTTGGTTCAGTTCTACTTCAACCTCATCTCGGACACTTTATTTCATTTGCTTAAAGAATTTTACATTTGATGAATGTGGTCTTTTGATTATTGTGGTGAGCGAATGATTTAGAGCAATTTGTGCATTTTGGCAATTTCATTGTAATCTTTGTTTGAGACTCCATAGCCTGATTCAAGTAGGCACTGGTTTAGTAATACGATATTTCTCTTGCAATTATATTTGATTTACAAATAAAGAAAGATTTGCATGTCATTTGAAATTATTGCATTTTTGCATGATTGATTGCCATAAAGCTTAAATTAATATGTTCATCTTTTAACTCCTAAAATACAACCTTTGAAACATAGTAAATGGGACTATTGCTCTTGACCTTTTTAGGATTTGGGTCTAAACAGAGGAGTTAGGAATTGAGGTGACATTGGGTTCTAAACTCAAAGTTGCCCTCAGGAACACACCTAGTGGTTGGAAGACTTTTCCATGGTTAAGTGTGTTTTAGGTGACAACACCATGCAAGCACATTTCCATATGCAAATGTAACTCTGTATCCCTTGTCTTCTAAGGTAGAGATGGGTACAAGGTTTCTTTTCATACTAGGTACATACAACACATCTTTCAGATGGAGTAAGTCATTGGATTCCAACTGAAGAGATGTAGATCCAAATCCTTTCAGTGTAGTTGGCATCATCTCCAAGTACAACACAGAGATGGGATTCTTTCTCAACAACTTCTGAAAGGTTTTCTTTATAACCAACCATATGTTTGGAAGCACCACTATCTATAAGCCATGTATCATTAGTGGTGGGAACCGTACCCGATAATGCTGATATGAAGAAGAATTATGTACGATCTTCATTTCTTAGTTTATTGTGATGATGACCATCTTCCACATCAGCTGTTGAAGCTTCATGCTTCCTCTTGTTTGAACTAAAACACTTGCTTGCATAGTGACCATATTTCTTACACTTACAGCATTGTATGCGTGATAGGTCCTTCTTTTCCCTCCAATATGGGGAACAACTTCGTCTGCTAGCCTGGTGCTTATGTTTGTGAAACTTCATTACTTTTCCCTTGCCTTTCTTGGCATGAGTGATGAAGACTTGATTCTCCTCAACTTGAGGACCATGGAGTCTTTGTCTTGCTGCAATCCTGGTCTCTTCTTGAATGCAGTCTGCCCATAACTTGTCAAATTTGGGCAGCTTGGTTCAACCACTTATGGTTTTGGATGAAGGACTCCTAAGATGGTGGAAGACCATTTAGAGTGGTCATGACAAGCTCCTTTGCTTCAATGGTGTCTCCACTGAACCTTAGCTTGTCTCGGTGTTCAGTGATCCTCATGAAATATGAGGCAATTGATTCAGACTTAATCATCTTCATATTTGACAGTTGGTTCCTCAATGTGAGGATCACATTGATGCTATTGTGTTCAAAAAACTTCTTCAAGGTCTTGAACATCTTCCTAGTTGTCTTCGTTTCTAATATTTGCGGATCCAAGTGATCTTTGATTGAGTCCACCAGAATCCTTCTTGCTTTTGCATCAAACTTCCTCCACTGGGACTTGGCTTCTTCCGTTTATGGTTTTGGACCTTTCTCATTGACAGACTTCAAGATATCATTTTCTTCTAGGATGAGAAGAACCCTAGGTTTCCAAGAGACGAAGTTTGTAGCCACATCAAGACGATCTTCAACCTTCATTCCAATTATTTTGTCTGTAGATCTGTACCAGAAACCCTAGCAGGAGTTAGGTAAAAAATAAATTTTTGAATTTAAAGAAACTAACTTCATAGATAGATGTACCCTGTCAAGGCGAGTTGAGGGAGGATGAGGTCGAGGCAAAACATTGGCCTGATCAGTGCAGAAATTGAAACCCTTGTTTCTACAGTAGTAGAATTAGGTTGTTAAGATATTTAGACATTTGGGAGTTAGTTAAGATCAACTTGTGTAATATATCCGTTAGGTAAAGTGTGTTTCTTTAGTATGCATTAGTATGCATTTGTAAATATTCTAATATGACGGTCACAATATGTTCTAGACATAAAGTGATCCAACGGTTCAACTTCTCTTAGATCATACCTACCATTAATCCGTGGCTTAACACCCGATTGGTCCATGATCTCTATTTAAAGAGCATGGAGGGTCCTTGGCTAGTTGATCGATTATGAGAAGCTCATTTGTAACTTTCTTCTTTTGCATAATAAATTGCTCCAAGTAGCTATTTGGCTGGGGCCGTGGACTGTTTCCCTCTTGAGGGTTTTAACCACCTCAAAATCTCGGTGTGTTGATCTGTGATTTGTTTGTGTGAGTGGCTGCTCTTGGTGTTTGGTCTTTTGGGAGTACCCTGTGTACTCGAACATGGTATCAGAGCAGAGGTCTTAGGTTCAATTCCCCCGAGCTACGCTGGAGGCGGGGTGTTGGAGCATCGGTATAACCTCTTCATGGGTATAACCGTCACACCTCTGGGAATATAAAACCGGTGTTCCACAGGGACGTGCCTCCCAGGGTTGGGGGCTCGCCCCCTACGCTTCCCACGCCCCGAGGACTCGGGGGCTCCATGGGAAACGTTTCCCAATGCCTCCCTTTTTGCAAAACTTGGGGAAACGCAAGTCTAGGAGTTTCCTGGATTGGGGGGCTCCGAGAGGCCCCGATTGGCTTCTATTTTTTAAATTTTTTTACTTAAAAAAGAAATGGTTCATCTTAAATTTTAGGCTTTTACACTAAATGGTCATTTTAAAACGAAATAGAAACAAATAAAAAGAAACAAACATCGATATGATATGTTTGGCTATAACGATTACATAAAATTACACTAAACTCTTGGGGAACATAAGCATGCTAGTATGCAAATGGTGATGGGATAAAGAATTAATATGATTATATGTTGGGGTTCATATTTTTATTATTTTTCTTTTTTTTTATAAATTTTAGAGACCAACCCCCCTATGTTAGGGACCCCGATGCCTCCTCGGCCCCTCGTCCCCCAAAATACCCCAAAATTTTGGGGTGTCTCTACACGTCCCCAATGTGCGTTTCCTTGTTCCCACGCCCCCGCGTCCCGGAAACTTGGTGGAACGCTGTATAAAACTCTAGGAATATAAAACAAGTGGACTAACCGCCACTCCTAGTGATAGGGCCTTGTGCTGGGTTTCAAATGTTCATCAACATTTGCAGGCAGGTTTTAGTGTAACGACAAACCTTACATCGTATCAGAGTGTTTATGAAGAGCCGCTTCCGTTTGTGATCTAGATCTTGAACCGGTGTTGTCGAAACTTTGAAAGGGTTTCTGGTTCTAGAGTTCTATGCATTTGTTGCCTGTGGGAGCTGTTCCATTGTGTCCGGAGCGTCGTTTCCATTGGGAAATAATTTTCGTTTCATCGAAAACCGTTTCCGTTTGATCCAGATCACCAATTTTGGCAAATCTAAAGGTATAATGTTACATTGACGGATTTGATATATTTTAAAAAAAAATCTTTCATATGTTCATCAATTTTATTATTTAGATCTTTATTGTTTTAGTTTTAGATTCTTGTCTTCCCTGTTTGCATATGCTCTTTGCCATGCACCTTGTGCAATTGCGGCGAATCAAAAACAGAAAGGGAAATGGTTTTCTCGGCTGCATATGTTATTTGCCGTGCACCTTGTGCGATCGCGGCGAATCAGAAACAGAGAGAAAACATAGACTTTCCGGGTAAGGTAACGAGATCTAGCCCCACAACCATGGAAAAGTTTTTTTTGTTTTTGTTTTGCGGTTTGTGGTGTGATTTGTAGGAAAAAGAAGCAAAGCATAGAAACCGAGAGAGCCAAGTAAAAAAAAAAGCCTCCTTTCTCATTCTCTTCTTTTACGTACCTTTTAAACTTAGCTCACTTGGTCCAAAGTTGCTTTATTCTTTAATAGGTCTTGAGTTCAAGTCTTATTAAGTTACTTTTTAATAGTGCATGCAATTTCTATTTTTTAAGTTACTTTATTGTAAAAGTGCATTTCACTTAAAAATAAAATAAAATAAAAAGTGAGTCACTTAAGTTTTTTATTGCCGCACTATTTAAAGTACCATTATTGTAAAAGTGAACATCACTTATTTTACAAAAATGATTCACTTAAAAGCAACTTTCTTGTAAGTGACTGTCAAAGGTTCATTTTGGGAAGAAGGGGGTTCTTTTTTAAGTTGGTCAAGTTAATATCTGCCACGTCACTATTGGGGGCATCTTCAACATTTTATTTGATCAAGCATAACTTCATCATTTGGAATGAATTTTTAGTGCCGTTTTTTTTAAACAACCTAATTTTTCAAGCTCTTTGGATCCAGACAGTTAGTTTATGTTTTCAACCATTATTTTATGATATGGTCGCCCCTTGTGATATTCTACTTACTAGTTCTAACTATTTCTCATGGAAATCTCGTATGGAAGATGTTCTACGAAGTATGAGACTTTTTAGAATTACTTTAGGGAAAGAAACATAACCCACTGATGATGATAAGAAAATACAATGTGCAAATAGATGTGATGAAGCTCGTGGATTGATTGAGATGTCCATCTCTACTGATTTGCGATTCCACATATCTAGAATTGATGAACCTGATAAAGCTTGGGAAAACTTGGAATCTGTGTTTGGTAAACACAATGAAATTCGAGGTCATCAACTTGAGAATGAGTTGATTTCTTTGAATCCAAGTGATTTTTCATGTATTCAAGACTATTTATCGAAGTATAAAACTCTTAGACTTTTATGTGAAGAATGCAAGATTAAGAAAGAAGACAAACAATGTATTTATCATATTCTTTCCAAACTTGGACTTGCATATTCTATTTTTGTATTTATATTTTACTCCATGAAAGAATCCTTCACTGCAACTAGCTATCAAGAGCCTAGTCTTGAATTCTTTTGTGATTCCTTAATTAGAGAGCAAGATAAGCTCATTCATCTTGGAATAATTAACAATGTAGATACATCTAGGAAAGCCTTATTGTCCCAACAGAAAGAAATGTCCAAGCCTCCTAAGAAACATAATTTTCGCAATAATAAGCCAAACAAGGGTCCCAAACTCTCTCAATCAGCTCCTTCTTTAAAAAATAACAAAGGATCCAAGCCAAAAGAAAAGAAGACTGAGCGTCATTGCAATTTTTGTGGGGAAGATAATCATGTTTAATCTAAGTGTTTCAAGAAGATGGCAGCCTTGGATGCAGCAATGAAGAAACACTACATCAGCCTATATTCGTCTTTAGAATCTTCCTTGGAAGCAACAATGAAGAAACACGACATCAGCCTAGATTCGTCTTTAGAATCTATCTCTCATGGACATGCACTTTGTGCTTCTGGTTACTCTTATACTGCATCTTCTTCTTCTACTTCAAATGAATGGCTCATTGATTCTAGAGCATCTTATCATATGGTTAAGGATCAAGCTATTTTTTCTGCTATGCATGAATGTAACACCAAACAAATATTTGTTGGTGATGATAGTTCTCTAAGTGTTGTAGGATCTGGAATAGTTCCAGTAGAAAATGGTCATTTTAGTGATGTACTATGTGTTCCAAGAATTTCCTGCAATTTGTTGTCAGCCTATCAAATCATTCATTTTGGTGAAGGTAAAACTGTAATGTTTACACCTCACCAAGTTGTAATCAAGGATTTTAAAGATACTCAACATGTCCTAGCTACCAGAATAGTTTATGATATTACCAGGTTGTACAAATTTAACAACTTTGGGTTATCACCTTTTCCTTCAGTTTTTGTTGCTCATAGTGATAACTTTAGCAAACTTTGGCATGAGCGATTTGGTCACTTAAATTATCGCTCATTGCAACAACTATGTAAAGACAATATGGTGACTATTCTTTTGATGGTATCTTGCAAGGATGGTGTTTGTTCTAGTTGTGTACTCAGAAAACATCATCGGGATAGTTTTGACAAACGTACCTCTTGGCACGCCTTGGTTCCCTTGGAGCTTGTGCATAGTGACTTGTGTGGTCTTCTTCCATCTGCGTCCTTTTCTAGTTTCAAATATTTCTTAACTTTCATTGATGACTACTCCAGACACACTTGGGTTTATTTCCTAAAACTTAAGAGCGAAGTTTTTAACATGTTCTTGGTTTACAAGGCCCTTGTTGAAAAACAATCTGGTCATCAAATTATTAAGTTAAGATCTGACAATGGAGGAGAATATGTTAACAAAAAGTTCACTACTTTCCGCACTGAACAAGGAATCCAACAACAACACATTGTTCCATTTACACCACAACAAAATGGTGTAGCTGAACGGAAGAACCACACTTTAAAATAAATGGCTAATTGTATGATCCAATCTAAGGGACTAAGTCTTCAATATTGGGCTGAGGCCATAAATTGTGCAAATTACATAGTTAATCGCACACCCACTAAAGTTTTACAAGGTATAACACCGGAAGAAGCATGGAGTAAAATTAAACCATATGTAAGTCACTTCCATGTGTTTGGTAGTGAAGCATGGGCTCACATTCCGGATGAAAAACGGAAAGCATTGCAGCCTAAAAGTGAAAAGTGCATATTTGTTGGATATTCTGAAGATGTAAAAGGTTATAGGATTCTTTAGCCACATTCTCATGATATAATCATTAGAAGAGATGTTAAATTTGATGAAAATCTCTTGGCCTATGAGCCTAACTTGGCGGGTGTGCCATCTTTGGCCTGCGAGCCTGATTCGACGATTGTGTCTTCTTCTACTTCCAACTTCCTTGACAGGTTTCCTACTCCAGTTTCTGATGATGATAGTGAGGATGTAAATCCACCTCTGCCTGCTCATGTTCCTCCAGTTGCACCAGCACCAATGCTTCCTCGATGGGTCCGTTCAACATGTGAAGCAGCTGGTGATCTTGCCGGTGATCCTAGAGATCAACGTCGAACACGTTCTCAGTTTCAGCGAGCCTTTTCTCTTTTGGCTCAAGTTTTCATGTATCATGATCCATAAACTTTTGCAGAAGCTTCAGGAAATCCAGATTGGGATGCAGCTATGGATGAAGAATATCGTTCCTTAATGGCGAATGATACTTGGGATCTTGTTCCTCTTCCAAAAGGAAGAAAACTTGTCAGATGTAAATGGGTCTACAGAACTAAGTATGCATTAGATGGAAGTGTTGAAAGAATTAAAGCGAGGTTAGTTGCCAAAGGTTTTTCCCAAGTTGAAGGGATTGACTACAATGAAACTTTTGTTCTTGTCGCAAAAATGAACTCCTACCGCCTTGTTCTTTCCCTTGCAGCCTTACATAACTGGGAAGTCCATCAAATGGATGTCAAGTTTTCCTTCTTACATGGTGATTTTCAGGAGGAAATTTACATGGAACAACCTCCTGGATATGTTCAGAATAACTCTAGCTTTGTCTGTCACCTTAAGAAATCCTTATATGGCCTTAAGCAAGTTCCTAGAGCTTGGTATGCCAAAATGGATAACTTACTCCTTGACACTGGTTTTTCTAGATGCCATTCTGACCCCAATGTCTATACCAAGAAAGTAGGAAACCATCTCATCATACTTGTTCTTTATGTTGATGATTTTATTCTTACTGGTAGTGACCCTAAACTTTTAACCCATGTGAAATCCAGTCTTAAGCAAAATTTTGAAATGTTAGACTTAGGACATTTGCATTATTTTCTTGGTCTCCAAGTCTTGCAAACCAAAGAAGGAATCTTTCTTTCCCAGTCTAAGTATGCTTGTGACCTTTTTCGTCGCTTTCACATGGAAGATTGTAAAGCAGCCCCTTATCCCTTCCAGTCTGTAATCAAACTTTCTGCCACTTGTACTTTACCTGAAGTAGATGCCACCTTGTATCGTTAGCTTGTTGGTAGTCTCCCATACTTGACTCATTCTCATCCCGACCTTTCCTTTCCTGTTGGTCGTGTTGCCCATTATATGCAAACACCTCATGAAAGTCACTGGAAAGCAGCAAAAAGAATACTTCGATATATTCGAGGTACAATTCAATTTGGGATTCATTACAATATATGGGGGAAACCTTTGTTAGTTGGTTTCACTGATTCAGATTGGGCCAGTGATCCTAATGATCGAAAGTCTACTGCAGGTTATGTTTTCAGTCTGGGATCTGAACCCGTCACTTGGGCTTGTAAGAAACAACAAGCTCTTGCTCTTTCTTCAGCAGAAGCAGAATATCGAGTCGCAGTTAATGCTAGTTAGGAAGCTTTATGGCTTCGATAGATCCTTTCAGAGTTTGGATTCGAGCAGCAGCAACCTACTCCACCTTGGTGCGACAATTAAAGTGCCATCAAGCTTTCCAAAGATCTAGTTCTACATCAACGCAACAAACACATTGAGCTACACATGCACTTCATTAGAAATCTTGTTCATGAAATGCTCTATTTCCCTACAGATGATAAAGTTGTAGACATCTTCACGAAGTCTCTTACAGAAGCGAAGTTTTCTAAACTTCGATCTATGTTAGGAGTTCAGGAATGTGTCCTTAAGGGGGGATAGGCTCTAATGCCTCATTCCTTCTCCTAATAGTGTCACTTTTGTAAATCCTTCATTCCTATCTCAAGTTGTTCTTAAGGGGGGATGTTAGGATATTTAGACACTTAAGAGTTAGTTAATATCAACTTGTGTAATATATTCTTTAAATAAAATGTGTTTCTTTAGTATGAATTAGTATACATTTGTAAATATTCTAATCTGATGGTCACGATATGTTCTAGACATAAAGTGATCCGACGGTTCAACTTCTCTTAGATCATACCTACCATTGATCCATGGCTTAACACCCGATTGGTCCATGATCTCTATTTAAAGAGCATGGAGGGTCCTTGGCTAGTTGATCGATTATGAGAAGCTCATTTGTAACTTCCTTCTTTTGCATAATAAATTGCTCCAAGTAGCTATTTGGCTGGGGCCGTGGACTGTTTCCCTCTCGATGGTTTTAACCACGTTAAAATATCGGTGTGTTGATCTATGATCTATTTGTGTGAGTGGCTGCTCTTCGTGTTTGGTCTTTTGGGAGTACCCTGTGTACCCAAACATAGGTCACAAATGAAACTTCACGGAATTTGATTCAGCTTCCACCAAAAGATGCGCCTCCCCTAGAGCGAAGTTTTCACAGCTCTTTTTCTGTTGAAGAGATGAGGGAAGGCCTTGGAAGGTCAAACCCTAGATTTTGGCAATGGCGTCTTCTAGAACTACTATGATAACATGTTAGTTTTTACAAGATGATAGCATTATATCTTAATTGTAAATAAATAATGGGATCTATAAAAGAAAGACAAAGAACACAATATTTTATCCTAGGAAACCCAATTGGGAAACACCCAACAAACCTTCGTATAGACATAATAGCTCCTGAGAACAAAGAGAAGAAGAAAGATAAAATGTTTCTCTAAGATACAACCCCAGAAAACACTCTCCTTGATTGTACGAGTGCACCTTTTTCTATTGGAGCAACTTGTTGTGTGTGTATCAAATAATGAGGGGTGCCTCCTATTTATACTGATTTTCCAAGTGAAAAATTACGAGGCCGACTTGTTAATTCGACTGGGGTCGAGCTATCTTGGCGAAACACAAAATAATTTTATTTTTTGTCTTTTCTTGTGTATTCTTTTCCCTAGGGTTTACATCGATTCTTTCTAGGGTTTACATGAGTAATTACATCTGTATAATCTCCTGCAGGAGGTACAAGGAAATACAATACAAGTACAATAAGAATAACTTCTGAAGTTGCACAAATTCCAACACTAAGTGCCACGAGGCTCTCGACAGCCTCTACCCCTCTAGCTCCATGGGTCAACCTTTCTTTTCTCAACCTTTCCTCTAGTTAAGATAACTTGAAGATCTTACATAGAATATTTGCTTATTGTGCATCAATTAATTTATGGATGTACATAACTTGGGCTCTAATAAGTTGCCTGCATGTGGGAGACTAGTTTTGTTTATGAAAGGACCATATAGAGTGTGAAGAGTTACTATGTTAACCTATAAGGTTGCTTATTGAGTTTTATTGTGTTGTGCTTAGATCTAAGAGTATATTTCTTGAATAATTTGATTCATTGCGATTTGCCATCGATATTAGATCTTTATGTTGCCCTTTGCCATGCCATTCTATTTGATCATGATGTTATTCTATCTATTGGCATAACTTAGATTATAGACGTGTTTTGATGATCCCCCAAGAATCGATAGAAATTAGATTTAATAGATAAGCTGTGCTCAAAGGCGGTCTCCAAATGCTATATTATGGTATGCTTCGTAGGTATGGAATCCTTCAAAACATCATACATCATCACATTGCTGCATTTTATTATCATTTGATTGATCATCCTTCAGACTTCCTCTACACACCTTTCCTATACTAACGTGAACAACTTGCCATAATTTTTTCTCAATTATTTCTTTAAAGATGTAAAATGGCTTCTTAAAATTCATAGTTTCTTTAGAAAGAAAATTATAAGTAAAGGTTTAAATGAATCCTTACAGACTGATTTCTCCAGGAATTTAGGTGGTTGCGCCAACAGAGGGATCTCATTGAAGATAAATTACAATGGCTGAAGTGGGCTCTCAAGTATGTTTAGTTCCTTATTTAATTTGTATGATAGATCCTTTAATTTGTGGGCCTAGGCATATTTTCCTCTTTTTCTGCTACTTTTGGCATTTGTGGGGTTTGCCAATTATTTCTTGTGCTTTTAATATTTTGCATTATTTAGTTTATTTCTCTAGTACAATAGTATATACTTCTCAAACTCTAAATTTGTCTTTGTGAGGGATCAAATCCATGATTGTAGATTGATACTAATGTTTGTTTTATTGAAATTTCTTGCATATGGTTTCTAATATATGTCCCTGCAATATTTGCTTCTTTTTGTTAGAAACATTATTCTGATAATAATTTCCATTAACTGAAAATGAATGGCATTAAGAGCTGGCTGTGAAAATTCCAAACTCTTGGTGATTGCTGTCCTTATTTCCTCAACAAAACAAGGCTGTTATTTAATTGTAGAAAATTAAATTCTTCTCATAGCAACAATCATGCTTATAGCTGGAAAGTAAATAGTGGAAGCTTAAACACAATACATAGGTAGTTACTCATTCAAACCAGCTTTTCATTATATAACTAAAGCTAACAAGGAAACCTCCAGAAGTTGTCAAACTAACAGCGGTATGGTACACCCATACAACAGATCTGCACAACTACTCAGAAAATTTGTCGGTTGGAAAATGAGAAAATCTACCCATTGGCCCGCTATATGGCCTTGTCTATATGATTGTATGGATCCGTTTGTACAGAATCCGTACGACTGTAGGGATTGACTCGTATGGAATTTTTATGATCGCTTTCTGTCTGCTTTCCGACCTTGGATCCTCTCTCACTCTCTAAACCTACTCAAATAATGAACTGTGCCACTGTTTGATAAAAAAATGTGTGTGTGTGTAATAAACCCTTCATCTTGACTTGGCTTTATACTTGAGCCGAAACCCTAATCTTTCAAAACTTTAATCTCATAGTGAGATGTACGATTGAAATTAATCTAAATTATTGTTGTATAAATATACTTTATTAGACTCAATTAGTTAAATATAAGAATTTCACTTTATTCATAAAGTGAACTACAAAATAGACTTAACTCGAACTACTTTTGGCACTTTCACACTGAACTTGTGTGGAAGTTCATATCCGAGCTACATTCTTCAATACTCCATCTTAGCGAGGAAGGAATTGTCAACCAATCCAATTTTGTCTCTGAATTCTTCAAACTTCCCATTTGCTAAGGGCTTGGTGATAATATTGGAACCTATTGAAATGTGGATACATATTAGATCTTTACCACTCTCGTCTAAATCCTGTCTCGAATGAAGTGGTATCAGGTGTTAGTGTGCATGGACTTGTCATGAAACTTTGCATTTTCAAAGAGTTTGATACAACTTTGATTATCATAGTAAATTATCGTGACAATCAGAGTTGCATTCAGCTCTCTGAGAATCCTGTATTTTACAACAGGAGAAAGCATATTGAGATCAGATATCCTTTCATTCGTGATTATGTTCAGAGAGGAGCAGTGACATTGTAGAGTATTTCCATTGATGAACAGGTTGCAGATATCTTCATGAAGTCTCTTGGAAGAGGCGAGTTTATTCATTTCAGAGACAAGTTGGGTGTGGTGAAGAACAACTTCCTCGGTAAGAGTTGATTTTTATACCTAGGAGTTGTTTCCCTAAGTGTCTTTTTCTTAAGTCACTAGGAAAAGGGGTTGAGTCACTTGGAATTTATATTAATGACTTGAGATGAGCATTAATTGCACTTTAGAAAATAAAGTGCACTTTAAGTGAATTTAAATATTTTGTGGAGAAAAGTGATTTTAATCACAACCACTCATCTACTCTATTCTGAGTCCTAGGATTAGATGACTTTTCATTCACCCTAACTTTTTACCTAAAACGAAAGTTTTCCAAATGAAGAGGCACTTTTGCATTTTGAGAGAGAAGAGAGCCATTTTTCTGAGAAAGAAGAAAATAGCAGCAGGAGCTTTTTTTCTTTGGGCACGCAAATCGAGAAGCAAAGTACAACAACAGGGCACATAAATCGAGGAAACAATAGCAGCATTTATTGTTGTTCCATACGGGGCCGTACTGTATGGATCCCAAGGCACATAAATTGAGGCATTGTTTTCGAGGAGGAGAAGTTGGGCACGATTCCCGAGGTAGTCAGCTGGCACAACAATCGAGACATGTCCATACAGACAGGTCGCACGGCCCGTCCGTACGGCTGCCGTACAATCCGTACAACAACACGATTTTCGAGGAGGTTGCAGCAGAATTTTCTAGGTTTGATTTTTCTGTTTGGCACAAAAATTGAGGCAGATTTTCTTCATCCGGTTGAGATAAGTTGGATTAATATTTTTTCATGTCTATTGCTGTAATTTTTCCAGATAAATAAAATTTCTCTCATAGGTTCTCCACGGAGTTTGGGGTTTTTCCTGGCTCATTCGACCAAAAATACTGTTTCAAATTTATGTGTGAATGCGTTTTATTTGTTGTTCATAAAATGCTATAGAAACTCTTCTTTTGTTTCAGTCCTTATTGTTTATGAGAAAAATCTAATTTGCAGCATAAATATAAATTGGGTTGGGCATTAAACAATGTTATAAACGGAGTTGAAAATCGGGTTGGGAGAGTGCTAAAAATTCTACATCATCATCATTCAGTAGTGTCAACATCATCATAGTATGCAGTGTTCTTACCTTTATCTGTATGTCCAATTTTTGTGTATGTCTGCTATAGAAGACAAAGGCTAGACCAAACTTGATTTATGCTGAGGAAGACCTCAACACCCGAACGCTGTAAAATACTTCAACCTTGTCAAGTTTGGACTGTGTGTCCCAATCAACCAGGCTGTGTAGAGTGGCGAAACCTCAACTTTTGCTGCTGCAAAAACTCAAACTGTGCAAAAAGCATTGACCTTGACTTTGCATACACCTCAGACTTGAGGTAGTCATCTCCATCATCAAAACTACATCGTCATCTTCTTTTGCCTTTTAACACTCCACTGTATATCATAGTAACTAATTTCATAAGTAGTGCATATAAAGACTTTTACTTGGGATGTTTAAGTCTATTGTGAAAGACTTTAAACAAGACCAGCCTCTATCAACTTAGGAATTGAGTATACTGTAGAAGACTCGAGACTGTGTATAAGTGTTGTGAATGACATCAATCCAAAACTAAGGACTATATGTGTTGATGAAACCCCAAAGAATTCAACTGTAAAAGGGCTTGGTTCTTTATGAACTAGAACAACTGCTGAACACCCAAACCTGGGACTGTTCAAGCGCCCAAAGAAACCATTGGAGAAAGGTTCGGTTCCATCAAATGTTGGTGAAGGAAGGCAACAAAACATTACCCAAACAATCGTCAAGCATTAAAACTCATACTGTTTAGATACCCCAAAACTTGGACTGTGTATTTGCGTTTGTGACTGTGGAAAGGGTTCAAATTCAGTATGTTTTAACACCAAGCAAGTCCAAGAATGGACTGCATCAAACTTGTCATCAATGTGGAGTTAAGGTTCAGAACCATGTCTCCTTCATCAAGATTCGGGGATGGTAATGTGCTGGTTAAAACCCCAAAAGATAAGAAAGATGTTTCTCATCTTAGACCACCAAATTTCCTCAGTTGAATTGCCTTAGTCAAATTCCAGTTCCTTGAAAATTCAGGACTGTTTAACCTCTGCTGCTGCTGCAAATAAATTCAGACTGTTTAACCCTTGACTGCTGCCTCATTTCCGAATTTCAAAGCTACAAAAAAACACCCCAAAGAAAAACTTCTAAGATACCGCTGCTGCTACACCAGAGTTTTTGGCTCCAAAGCTTGGGCCAGAGTACCACTTGACAAGAGGAAGGCCTTCCAAGCCCAAAGTAGCGAATGCACTCTGCTGGGATATGTAGAAGATACAAAAGATTACAAATTGATGGAGGTTGCAACCAAAGGATGCTTCATTGAAAGGAGTGTTCAGTTCGAAGCAGATCAGTTGTATGACACACCACCATCAGCAGCACAGGAAGGTATAACAATTTCTCCACCTATTTTTGATGATGATTTGCTACAGGTTTCAGATTCAGATGAAGAAGATCAAATACAACATGATCCTTTTAGTGAGACTGAATCTCATGAGATTCGAGATCCAGATCTAGTATCCATTCCAAATCAAAATCCTAAGCCCAGATGGGGTCAAAAGCTCCTAGATGCAGCTGGAAGTGGTGCTGGAAATCCAGAAGACAGAAGAAGAACAAGGTCCCAATATCAAAATGAATATGCTGCAATATCTCTCACAGATTTGCTCCCTACAAAGTGGTGCAACAAAGTTCCAGGTCGATGCTACTTGATGATGGCGAATGATTAGCTACATGGCCCACAGAAGAAAAAAAAACTTGATCATTCTCTACCTTCACCATCCAGAAGAAACATACAGAGTCACCAGTTCAGAAAAACATTGAGAGGTCCACATGCACAACTTCAGGATGCTGTTGCATAGATGGACCATGCTGTTGCATAGAGCTGCAATTTTGCAGGAGTGTTTTGCTCAAGTTATTTTTCTAAGGAGGAAGCTTCTTTCTTCTAAAGATAGCTTGCATTTTCCTATTTTTGCTTATTTTGAGGGGGGTGTTTCCCATGAGGTTTTCCCCTGCTTCCTCGGTTGTATTAAGCAACATTATGTCTTTTATATTGTGTATGGGTGACTTATGGACTTGTTGCTAGGGTCTATAGTTGTTCAAGTTAGGATTCATGGGGGTGTTAGGATTATTAATCCTCCCTTGTCCAAACTGTCTATTAGATTAATTTAGCCTAACTTAGGAGTTTTAATTAATTAATTAAGTCCAGTAGTACCTAATGGGGCCACATGTGCCAGTTACTAGAGTGTGGGGAACACTGCTAGCGGCTATCTGCCACTGACTGCACTTGCATGCATCGGATAAGGCGCCTCCTCGACCAATCCCTACATTTTAGGAGCCACTGGGAGTCCCGACACCAACCTCCTTCAGTCAATTGGAGTTGGAACTAGTTAAGCTTAGTTAAATTCCGGTTACATTCAATTAGATCACAATTAGTTCAGTTAGCGCTAGTTATGCATGGCTGCATGTGGATTAGGTGCCTTTGCTCACCTTCCACTTCAGTTAGACTGAGTTAACTGTTTATTACTGATTGTGTGAGTTGTTTAGACATCTGGAGTTAACCATTTGGACTCCGATATTGATTGAGACATCCTGGGTTAGCTATTCAGTTAGGTACAGTAACATCCAGTTGGTAGATTCGAATTCCTCCCTAATGGATTTGAATTCTTTCCTTATGTAAATTATTTTAACACCGGATTTAATTAATGAAAATGATACTGTAAGTATCGGAGCTATACTCATCCGTTTCCTGTGTGGTTTGATTTGTTCAGTGTGTATCTTCATTCTCTTTTTACTCCATCAATAATATTTGACTCATTGCTTGAATATCTAAATGGCACATCAATTTTAACATGGTATCAGAGCCATCTCAAGCAGGTTTCATGTTTATCTCTCTCCATTGAACATCGAAAGCAGCTAGGTTTCCACATAAGTCCCACAAAGGGTACCTTGCTTCCTCTGAATTTCTTTAGAGTGGTGGTGCGGGCGTGACGGACCCTGAAAACATGTTCATGTCGAGAGGGAAGGCATGATTCTAACATAGTTCGAATGTTTTAGTGTTTTGTAGTGAAAATCGACAAGTGCTACGTAGCTTGTGTGAAGATTTGTGTTTTTCCAGCAGGAGAATTATGGATTCTCTGCCTTCTACTCCTCGGATCCTTACACCCTTCCATTATCTTGATTGGAGGGCATATATGTAGTTGGCCTTGCGCAAGCTTGGCTACTACAGGATAATACTTGGAAGGGAGGTTGAGCCCCATCAGCCAGTTGAGAAGAACAAGTTTTTGAACCGCTTAGATGAAGCTTTTGGTTATCTATGCACTCATATATCCAGAGATCTCCTCTTCCACCTTGAAGGTTTGAGGACACCCAGAGAATCCTGGGAGAAGCTTGAAGACTTGTTTAGCAAACAAGATGAGCTTCGGGGACATCACCTGGAGAATGAGTTGGTAGCCTTACATCCCAACAATTTAGAAACAGTAGAGCTATTCTTTACTAAATTCAAGTCTCTTGCACTTCAATGCAGATAATGCGGAATAGAAAGAAAGGATGAGCAAAATGTGCTTGCCATTCTCAACAAACTTGGCCCCAGAGTATTCTACATTTGTCTCAATCTTCCATTCGAAAAGGGGTTCCTTTTCGGATTGAAAAATTCCTTCACTTGATTCCTTTTCTGAGTCCTTAGTGAAGGAGCAAGAGAAGTTGATTCGAATGGGAGTCATCAAGACCTCCAAAGATCAAGTTCTCCTAGTGACAAACTTTTCCAAAGCGCAAGCCAAAGGGAAATCAAAAAAGAAGGATCCCAAAGAAGCTGATTCGAAGCCTAAACACAATCAACAGACTTCAGAAGGAGCCTCAGGCTCTAAGAAGGAGAAATTTGAAAAGAAGATATGTCCCTATTGTGCGCACAGTTTCCATCTTAAAGATCATTGTATGAAGAAGCAGATTGATCAACTGTCTGCTCTCCTAAAGCAGCATAACATTGCTCTGCCACAAGGAGCAAAGAAGGCTGATGAAGAACCATAGAAAGAAGAAGATGAAAGGTGCCATGCTTTGAAAGCTAGCCTTACTCAATCTATATCATGCATAATTGATTCTGGAGCATCCAACCACATGGTTGCCTCCAAAGAATCCTTCTCATCCCTCACACTGTCAAAGGGGCCTAATATTCACATGGGAGATGATTCCCAGATTCCAGCAGAAGGAAGGGGCTTGTTATCACATATATAGTAGCCAAACTACCATATTCTATTTTTCAGACACAATACATTTTTCAGCCAGATCTCTTACATATGAGATGTTGAGATGAGCAGTTTTGACGGATCATTATTGTATTGGTGGACTATTGTACTCTCCCATGTCAGGACTGAGTCTCAGGACACTCAGATCTGAGGACCGATTTAGCCATTTAGTCAGTACAGAGCAGTTATTGATGCCCAGTTTTATATCAGTGCTTTCTCATTGGACATATGATGTTTCAGATGGATTATATGCATGATTATGACTCAGCTTTTTATATTGTCTTATGGTTATCATTGCTCTTATACTCATTTTGGTGAGATGTATTAACATGTGGTGTCATGATCTGGCGGTCATAATTATATGGACTTGGATGTATTTGTATTTATGTATTGATGTCCCTACTCTGACTTTGAAGTTCCTGATCTATACTCATTGGTTTTACCTCCTTAGGGAGAATAGAGGTAGTCATTTCCACCATTGTTTTGGCTTGCTAGTGTTGGCTTCATCATTCACTATCACCACCCATCCATTCCGTTCCAGTTTAGTTTTCAACCTGACTGACTTCTTGACTTATGGCATGGAGGACCTTTCCTCGCTAGAACCTTTGTTGGACAAGCCTCCCTGTTTATATTGTGTCTCAGCTCTGAGTTGGTGATAGAACTTGCCTTTGGTGAGTTGGATTGTATGCCTAAATCATTCTGGTTGGTTGTCTCGATGTTTGGCACTGTGCAGAACTCCCCCTGGTCACTTGAGATGTTGTTGGCTAAAACTAAAAGCTCATGTACTACTTGTATTGGAAATATTATATATGCGCCCATGGAAAATGAAAATGCTAAAACTGTGTTTCTTAACATATGTGAAAAAGGGAAAGAGCAATGAAATGCTAAAATACCCCTTGAAGGGTATAAGAAAAGGTCCAAAAAAGCAATGGTAAAAAATATGCTATATCCAAATATTGCTGACCTTATAAATATAAATATGTCCTGGATGAAAGCTGCGATTAGCTGTGCTTTTAAGCACTGGTGAAGTCCCAAAGGGTCATATAGGACAAAAGGGCCATGGAAATAAAATTGATGATCCTAATGAAACTGGATCAAGCTTGATGTAGTCATGATGCCTAAGTTGAATAAGCACTCTCTAAACAACTCAACCATTTGTAAGGCACTGCCATTCCCTGTGTTGTTGTTTGTCCGACATTGGTTATAGTGAGTATTCCCCTTCCATATCCTAAGTGTCATGATGTTAAGTAGGAAGCCATCCTTTGCCTTAGCCTTGTCAATTTCATCCTTCAGCCTTCACTAGCAAATTGACTACAACTATGAAGTGAGTATAGTCCTGAAAGTCTAGTCTGAGTAATAATAAATAAAGCCCTATATAAGTATTGGTTGATGTACCGCCAGTGAAATGACTGCTACTTGTTGTGATTGTTGCTTGAATGAGTTGTAGAGCATGTCTTAGCCTTATAACACTTACAGCAGATGGATGATAGTCTAAGTTATTATTGGTGTTTGATCATTTACAGATGGTTATATTGTTTATTGGATATGATTGATGATCAAGTAAAGACCTGTGAGGGGTATGAGTATATACTATATACCCTAGATGGATTGGGAGTCTCTGAGTCTAATGAGACAATTTATTTCCAGTTCCGGGCACTTGCAGATATGATCAGGCTCATTCTGCCTTTCTGATGTAGATTTTCTTTATAGGTTGATATGTATGAACAAGGAGATGTTTCAGTTGGATCTCCTAGGGCGTTGTATGGGCATAGGGGGTTCAACCACTTGTTTGTACCATAGTAACCCCATCCCAAAGAGCTTGGTAGGCTCAGTTTGACAACGCTGGCACCCTAGGAGGCTGCTTTGGCAAGTTCACGTTTCCCAAGGCAGATTAAAAAATGATTAAATGGCTATTGAAGAAATTGATTTGGGATATTGAGGCAAGGAAATGACATAGGATGAGTCATAATAATGAGAGTGATGTCCTCCACACCTTCTCCAGTAGTTGCAACACCTGATTGGGCCCAGACCTATTTTTGGGCATTTTTGTATTATTTTCTAGAACTTTTGGGAGCTCACGATTTCCTCAAGGAGGCACAAAGTCAAAGGATTAAAATATTATATTATTTTATTGTGCCACGGGGACACCCAGAGGGAGTTAGTCAACACTCCATGGACCCACCATGTGCTTCATTTATTTTTTGTTGAGTGGGGTACCCTCTTTATGGGTGTTTTAGTCCACTTTGTTACTTTATGGTTATATTGATCCATGTATTGTATGTTGAGCTCATCTCAACCATTGATTAGAACATTTTATCTTTTAATCTTAGCCACTTGTTTTGAAAGTGGTTAGGATTCGGTTATGATTGAGGTTCTCTCATTTCTATTTAAAGGAGAGAGCTTCTCATTTGTAAAGGGTCTTTGGCTCTTGGATCTGAATAATAGAAAGATTTTTCTGTGGATATTTTCTGGATCTGCTTTGCATCTGATGTTCTCAAATGGTAATTGGAGAGCCTTCTGCTTCCTAGCATTGTGGAAATTCATGTGAGATCTATATTTTTTTTGCTATCATTGTCTTGTCTACAGGAGGGCATTTTGGCTGGAGCGTTTTTGCAGGGGGACCTCAACTCGTTCGGTTATCTTCATCTTGGATCAGGGGGTTTTCATTAGTGTCATTGTGATCTATGATTACTTCTTTTTACTTTCCTATAGCATTAGTTTCTTTATCTTGTCTTAGCAAATCTGATATTGTTGACGCTTGCTCATGCAGGGTAGGGGGCGCATTGGTGGCTTGGGGCTTACATCCGTCGTAGAAATCACTTGGATCTTCCAGAATTGATTGGGATAGCAAGGATCATCACTGTTTAGACTTCTACAAGCATTTCTAGGTACGATCCAACAGGTAATTCTCTTCTCTTTAACAGATCTGGATCCATTGTACCTGTTTTCCTTCCATTTTTCTGAAAACCCTTAAAATACTAAAAAAACCCCTTAAAAAATACTAAATCCGGGAACCGTCCGATCTTTGGCCAAACCACTGCTGGGTTTCATAGATCGGGCCTCCCCTTCATTGAATCTACTGCAACGTTGGTCAAATTCCTGTTGGTTTGACCTAGATCTGAATTTTAGTCTGAAAACTGCGTAGCGCCCCCACTGAAAATTTGACCTGCTAGGGTTTTGACTTTTTCTGATTTCTGACTTCATAGAATGATAGGTCGGGTCCCACACAGTCCAAATCACCCCCAACGTTGTCCAGAGTCATGACAGTGTGACCTAGATTTGAGTTTTAGATTGAAAACTGGACCTTTCCGGAGTTTACTGTTTCCAAAATCTGACAAGCTAGGCTGATAGATCAGGTCCTGAGCACTCTAGAACACCCCTAACGCTGAGCTAGCTTCAGCCTCCTTGCCCTAGATTTGAAGAAATCAATTTTTCACCCTCTCATCCTCAATCATCAACTTTGACATTTTCAAGATCCGAGTTTTTCCAAATTTCTCTAAACCTAGTGTGTAGATCAGCCCCTCTTGGTCCCATTTCTCCTTCAACGTTGAGCTGGTTGTCTGCTGGTGGCCTCAGATCTCCAGATCTGTCTTCTCCAACCCTAGCGCTAGCTTTCCTTGATTGAATTTCTGTCTACACTGAGTCATCTAGACCAAAACACTTATCTGGGTCCATAGATCAGGGTCTACCCTAGGTGGGTTTACCTCAACGCTGGATGTATACTGACTCCATTTCCTAATGCACGAAAGGCACTGATCTCCCATCCCTAGCGCTAGCCCTGAATTGACCTTTTCCCTTGGAAATTGGTTGTTCCTTGATGGCTCAGACAATCACACCTGTTCACCTTCTTCATTGAGTCTGTCAGCCAGGTACTAGATAGTCCCAACTATTTTCCTGCCCATCTTGCCTCAGTTACGCTTCCCAAGGCAAAGATCATCTTCTTTAGTTGCTAATACCAAAACCCTAGATCTAACCATTTCCCCAAAGGTCATCGAATTACTGTTTTGGATCATCCAATACATTGATGAGGTCCTGATCCATCTACTGAATCCTACTGTAGATCTAGAGTTTTTGAACACCTTACCTACCTCAAAGTACATTTGATCTGTTCTGGTGTCTAGGTCTGATCTCTCCTGTCGGGAGCAGATCCAGGTCTCCCCCATTGTTGTCTTGGACTTAGATAACATAAAGCGAAGACTGGCTTGATTGACGAGACAACCATCCATTTGGGAGTCTAGGCAGTCTTGGTTCCAACTTCCTAGTTGCTTTTCCCTCTACCATCCATCCTGGATCCATCATACATAGGAAACTACAAGGTTGGTGATAACAGGGCTCAGTCAGAGCGAAGCATGGTGAGTTCAAGAATGTCCTCTATGTTCCCTCCCTTGCAGCTAACTTGTTGTCTGTTTATCAGATGACTCATATAGGCTCTCCCAAGAGAGTTACATTAGATTCAGAAACAGTTGAGATTACAGAAAAAGTCACAGGACAACTCATAGCGAAAGGTATTGCAAATCACTCTACTAAAGCTTATGAGTTCTCACATTTCTTACCTGTCTCTCCTCCTACAACTTTATTGTGTCATGCTAACAACACAAGCAAGATTTGGCATTAGAGATTTGGCCATCTCAATTTCAAATATCTCTAGCAACTCCACAATGATAAAATGGTTGAAGGTTTGCCTTCCATCCAAACTTCCATTAGAGTATGTGTTGGTTGCTTGGTAGGTAAGCATCCAGAGAAGAGGTATGATGTTGGGAAGGCACATAAAGTTGCCTCTATACTTGATTTGATACATAGTGATGTAGCTGAACCTATGCCCACAAACTCCATTAATGGTTGCAGGTATTTCCTTACCTTTATTGATGATTGCTCTAGGTACTGCTGGATCTACTTCATGAAACAAAAAACATAAGATTTTTCAGACTTTTAAAGTTTTTAAGGCTATGGTTGAGAACAGTTTCAGTAAGAAGATCAAGTCTATAAGATCTAATAAAGGAGGAGAGTACATGAAAGGAGACTTCTAGAATTTCTGTGAATCAGAGGGGATCCGAGTGGAACACTCAGTTCCATACACACCACAGTAGAAGGGTGTGGCTGAGAGGAAGAACAAATCACTTAAGGAGATGGCAACATGCCTTCTCCATGCCAAACATCCACCTCCTTCTCTTTGGGCTGAAGCTGTAAACTGTGCTTCGTATTTGCAGAATAGAGTGCCTCATAATTCAGTGGTTGGGGTCACTCTATTCGAAGCACTGCATAGGCATAAGCCCTAAGTCTCTCATGTGAGAGTTTTTGGTTCCAAAGCTTGGGCCAAAGTACCACTTGACAATTGGAAGGCCTTCCAAGCCCAAAGTAGCGAATGCATTCTGCTGGGATATGCAGAAGATGCAAAAGCTTACAAATTGATGGAGGTTGCAACCAGAAGATGCTTCATTGAAAGGAGTGTTCAGTTCGAAGAAGACCAGTTGTATGACACACCACCATCAGCAGCACAGGAAGGTATAACCATTTCTCCACCTATTTTTGATGATGATGATTTGCTACAGGTTTTAGATTCAGATGAAGAAGATCAAATCCAACATGATCCTGTTATTGAGACTGAATCTCATGAGATTCTAGATCCAGATCCAGTATCCATTCCAAATCAAAATCCTAAGCCCAAATGGGCTTAAAAGCACCTAGATGCAGCTGGAAGTGGTGCTGGAAATCCAGAAGACAGAAGAAGAACAAGGTCCCAATATTAGAATGAACATGCTGCAATATCTCTCACAGATTCGCTCCCTACCGAGTGGTGCAACAAAGTTCCAGGTCGGTGCTACTTGATGATGGCGAATGATTAGCTACATGGCCCACATAAAAAGAAACTTGATCATTCTCTACCTTCCCCATCCAGAAGAAAGATACAAAGTCATCAGTTCCGAAGAACATTGAGAGGTCCATATGCACAACTTTAGGATGCTGTTGCACAGATGGACCATGCTGCTGCATAGAGCTGTAATTTTGCAGCAGTGTTTTGCTCAAGTTATTTTTCTAAGGAGGAAGCTTGCTTCTTCTAAAGATAGCTTGCATTTTCCTATTTCCGCTTATTTTGAGGGGGGGGTTTTCCCATGAGGTTTTCCACTGTTTCCTCGGTTGTATTAAGCAACATTATGTCTTTTAGATTTTATATGGGTGACTTATGGCCTTGTTGCCAGGGCCCACAGTTGTCCAAGTTAGGATTCAGGGGGGTGTTAGGATTATTAATCCTCCCTTGACCAAACTGTCTATTAGATTAATTTAGCCTAACTTAGGAGTTTTAATTAATTAATTAAGTCCACTAGTACCATTGGGTTCACATGTACTAGTTACTAGAGTGTGGGGAACACTGCTAGAGGCTATCTGCCACTGACTGCACTTGCATGGATCAAATTAGGCGCTTCCTAGGCCAATCCCTACATTTTAGGAGACATTGGGAGTTTCGGCACCAACCTCCTTCAGTCGGTTGGAGTTGGAACTAGTTAAGCTTAGTTAAATTCTAGTTACATTCAGTTAGATCACAATCAGTTCAGTTAGCGCTAGTTATGCATGGCTGCATGTGGATTATGCGCCTTTGCTCATCTACCACTTCAGTTTGTCTGAGTTAACTGTTTATTACTGATTGTGTGAGTTGTTTAGACATCTGGAGTTAACCATTTGGACTCCGATATTGATTGAGACATCCAGAGTTAGCTAGTCAGTTAGGTACTGTCACATCCAGTTGGTAGATTCGAATTCCTCCCTAATGGATTCAAATTCTTTTGTTATGTAAACTATTGTAACACTGGATTTAATTAATGGCAATGATACTGTAATTATCTGAGCTATACTCATCCGTTTCTTGTGTGGTTTGATTTGTTTAGTGTGTATCTTCATTCTCCTTTTACTGCACCAATAATATTTGACTCGTTGCCTGAAGATCTAAATGGCACAACAATTTTAACACCATGACTCCACCAAAACATGAATGACCACATAATGGGTCGTTAAAGCTTCTTCAACCCATCAAGGGCTTCTCCATCGTCCACAATGGCTTCAACACAATCTCTAGGGTCTTCAATATCATCAGTAGGGTCTTCAACATTGCCAACAAGGTGGTGGCTCCAAGATCCAACCTTGTGGGTACAAGGACCTTATCAACTAGATACAAGGTGCTTCAAGACACAAGCAATCTCTATATGGGATCCAAGGCACTGGATGTGAGGGTACTTATATCATTCATACCTGTGCACTGCAAGAGGGACTTGGTGGCATCAATGACTACCTGTGGGGCCACTGTAAGTCCCATGTTGGCATCAATGACAATTCAATCAACATTTGAGGATTGATTTGGGGCTGCATTTGGTCTTATGTTATTTGAGTATTGATTTGGAGTTGCATTTGATCTCCTTGCTTAGCGTTGACTAGAACAAGGGGTTGCTTGGGATTATGGTTATTTTGGTTAATGACTCTTGTTGCCGAGAATTTGTTTGATGCTTGCTGGTTTGGTTTTGTTCTCAGGTTGTTTGTGTTGGTTGTATGAATTTGTGGTACAAAACAAGAGTTTTATTGCATGCAACATAGAAGTAATACTACCAATGAAACTATCACACAACCACTAGATTCAACAAACAGTTTAGATCTGATTTTGTTGACTTGCATGCATGCGCATGGAGACTTAATCGGGTGTGTTGACCACCAAAACCAACTAGGTGGACAACGATGTACCATGCACATGTTGGATGTGCCTTGAAGATAAGAATGAAGTACTTAATGATTATATCAAGCGAGGCAGCTCTTCTTCTCTTCTTCTCTCTATGAAATTTCCGCCCCCTGCGGGGGATTTTGTAAGGATATGTCAGCAGGAAGGTCTAGTTTTTTGTAACTTGATCACCTAAGACTTAGTCATTAGGGAAGTCCTTTCATCGAGTGTTTTTTCACTTGGATAATTAAAATTTCTTTTTAGAGATTTTAATTATTTGAGTTTTTTACTCAAAATTACCTCCAAAGTGGTGAAGGGTGTTCTAGTGATCGAGTCCATGGGGTGATTGGGGCTTAGGAATGTTCTATATTACCATGCTAGACATTATCCAGAGTCTTGCGGAATTTCATTAAGTTTTGCATAGTTTTAAAAAAAAAATTGGTCATTAAAAATATCAAGAACAAGGCTCTGAGGTGGAATGAAGCTATAAAGATCCATGCTGATACCCCATGCAAAAGTAGCCCGGAATAGAAAAAGAGACAAGTTTGCATGCTGCATCATGGAAGCCTGGCTGAAAATGTATATGTGATAACAAGATCCACTCCCTTTTTACATTTTATGGATAAACTCTCCTCATATCTCTCTTTGTATATCTCTGTTTGGGATCAACTCTTATTTGTGGAGCTAAGGTTCGGTTTGAGTTATGCTTTTAGCTTTTATTTATAGCAGCTACTTTTGGGCTCCTACATTGTATTTTTACCATGGTACCGCATAGTCCCATTGACATACTTTTTGTGGTCATTTGATGGACATTAATAAAATTGTCTTATTTTATCTTATCTCGTTACACTGTAGGCCAACTCCTAGAGGCCAAGGGGGAGTCCCTAATATAGGTGGGATAGACCTGCACAACAAGAATACCTCATGAGCAACCTCTTGACAAAGATTAGTGCCTTATGGAGTGAAAGCAATGAATACAAGCAATTTTACCAAGTACTTAAAGATGATATGAATTAGAATGGATAGATGTTCACATTTATAGCAAATGATTAAAATCCTTACTTGTATTATAAGATGACAACCACAAAATATGTGCTCAAATATATATCAAAAGCACTTAGAAGTTAGAATAATCCCAGCTTACCAAGGAAAGTATTGCTGATGGAGAGAGTTAAGAATCTCACCTTTAGGGAAGCAAATGACTGAGTAATACAAATCTATAAACTTTTTTTCAGATTTGGTTTATGCCCTAACCACTCCCCATAAATCACAAGAAAGTAAACTTCAACCACTAGATGAATGCCCGAGAAAGTGGGGCTGATAACCTTTTTTCTAGTTTGCGAAACCCTCCAAAGATGAATTTTGATGGTTTTGCATGTCAAATCATATCTAAAAAAGGACACTAGCATTTGCACATAACCATAAATATCTCAATTTAACCACATAAAGAGGATGCTCTTAACGATTGACAATGAAACCAATGAGGACGCATCAACTGAATGGATTAGATTTTCCAATATCAAAATATATTTTGGATTTTTATATTTTTAGTGTTTTTTCATATATTTGATTTTTTTTTGTATTTTTTCAATATAGTACAAGAAATTTATTAAAATTGAGATGGTGAAGATGAGGGAAATAAATCTAGGTCTTATTCCATTGGCAATGAGAAATCGGGGTTAATGTTTCTCCTAAGAATTGGCAATTCAATATTTGAATGAACTAGGGCAAGGCTAAGAAACCGTAGGTTGTGTTACCACTTGGCCTAGTTAGGGAAAATAAGATGTCAAGACCCAAACGAGAGAGACCCTTCAAGAGGGATGTCTCACCCAACAAGGCTAAACTATAATGCATAAAACCCTAAATTGATCCTAGCTTGGATGCCTCCTGTAGTGCAAGACAAGACTATCGAAATCTTACCACAATTGAGAAAAAAAAGGTGAAGAAAAGCGACTTCAAGAATCCTTTCACTTTGGAATAGCCTTGAAATATTGTAAAGAGAACTTCAAACATCAAGATTTGGCCCTTAGAAACTGTAGAAATGCCAAGAAATGTGGTGCACACCACTTAATTGCTCATGTGCACAAGTAGAAATAACAAATTCAGTCATATTTGATCCCATGATCTTGGTTAGAAATTAGGGGGAGATGCCTTATTTATAACAAAAAATGCTCACTTTATCCCTCCTATAGGCCGACCTACCTAATTGTCTTTAAAATGTTTTTTCAAGGTTTGTCACCCACAATACAGGGACTAAACCTTATAAAACATGAAATAACGGTACACATTTATGATATACTTCAACATGATGAAAAATTGAGCTTGGAAGGACATCATACCCCATCTAACTTGAACATGTATCTTTGCCCTCAATGCCCTCCTTAGGTGTTAGATTTTCTTAAAGATTATAGCAGTATATCTTAATTGCATTTCTCAATAGGATCACTAGAAGATGGACAAAGCATAGAACAATAACACAAGTATTTTTCACCTGGGAAACCCAATAGGGAGAAAACCCAGCAACCTTCATCTAGAGATAATAATTTTGAGATCAGAGTACAATGAAGAAAGAAAAGAAAAATATGGAAATGCTTTCCAAAGATGAAACCCTGGAAAACAGTCTTCTTCTAAGCTGCTGTGTAGTTGCACTTCTGCCAGAAACTACGCACCTCACTTGTGCTGCTGCCCTGTTGTTGTGTGTGATAATGAGGAGGGGCGCCTCCTATTTATACTGTTTTCCCACCCAGAAATTAACTGGGGCCGACTTCACTTGGGGCAGCAATGATGATTTTATATTTAATAATTTTTATTTTATTCTTTTATTGCTGGCTTTTCACCCCAAGGATTACATTGTTCTTTCTAGGGTTTAGATGAATGGTTACAACAAGTTCAACTCCCAAAGGAGGACAATAAGAATAGCTTCTGAAGTTGCGCAAACTCCAACACTCCCTCTCAACAAGGAAGGTATTCTTCGGTCTTCATCAACATCATGTTCATCTGGGTTTCATCTGTACATCTATACTGTCTCCATCATCTCTAAACGTACTGAAGGTTGTCTTTATGAATTGGTTCTATCCGGATATCTGAGAGAGAATCTTCTGCTACCTATTCGTCTCTACTGTCGATGGAATACTTCCATGCTTGGCTAGAGATCATGGATGAGCAATTATGCATGAACATCTACTACCTGTTCGTCTCATCTGCCGATGGGGTACTCCCATACCTGGCTAAGAACCTGAACGAGTAAATGTGCACGATCATCTACTACCTGTTCATCTCATCTGCCGATGGGTTACTCCCATACCTGTTCGCTTGGTTTAGATAGCTGCTCGTTTGGTGGCTTGTTGGTTGTTTGTATGGTTTTCCATGCTGGTTTATTTATTCAATAATTAATTGCATGCCATATTACAATAGACAAACATACTAATCCCCATGAATCCAATTTGGTGAACACCAATGGATGATATAGAATCTTAATGCAAGTGTGACAATATCAAGTACCTCAAATTAACCCATGCAATCAGACCTTGGAGATGTCATAAATCTCAGTGGAATATGTAGAACTAATTATTCAAGTTTGATAATAAAATATACTCCAAATTAATCAATGATAACCACATATCAGAGACATAGTATTTCTGACCTCAACTAGAAATGACAGTGGATTGTTGAAGACTGTAGCAGCTGCTTTATATAACCAATCTGTGTGTCAAACATAGGGAGAGTATGTTGCATGAAAAAACGTCCAACTAGGAAGCATGTAGCCTGAGAATGACGTCCACATGACTTGAGTAGCAAAGGGAATGAATACTAGCTGACTGTAGCAGCGGATTTGACCCTTCAAAAGTGTATGGATTGGGTTGTAAATGCAAGCAATGCGCCACAATAAGAATCCGAATTCAGCTGTACTGATCACGTTCTCTCTTCATTCATACAACTTTAGTCTCAGCTCTAGACTGGAGAATGACAACCCAGCAATAAGAATGTGTCCCCTTCAAGCAGCTGTGTCCAAGGATAAAAGGAATACTGTAGATCACACCTTCACCAAATGATCACTGGTTTAACCTAAGAATTGTGACCCCCTTTGTCCAGATCTCAACACAAGAGGTAATTCGCTGATTTCTCTAATTAAGGAATGTCTGGTAGATTTCACTAACACTTTGCATGCTGCTGATGTTTTTCCTGTAGGTTGTCCTTTTAAAGAATTCTGAATTTTCCTTATGCAAAGAGACTTGGGAATAGCAAGTTTGGAGATAGTAATTTATACTAATACTCTTCCCAAACAACATAGGCTCAGAACATCAACAATTAGCTTTTGAATCAACAACATACATTCTTTTTAACAGTCACTAATCATATATCAGAAATAGCATAAATCTGACCTTAAACAGTGAATGAAGTGTATGGTGATGGCTGTAGCAAAAGCCCACGTAATAAATAATCAGTCAGTGATAGGAGGTGAAATATCTGATCTCTCAATGAACCAGTGCATGCTTCGTTAATGGATATTGGTGCCCCTCATTATGAACACCTCCTCCAGCAATTCTTTCCTGTAATATGAGTCTGATATGAACTTAGGGCCCACATTTTCCTGTAGTAACCCGCTGCTGATAAGGCCTTTCCACAATAAACAATACGCTGCCCTATCTCTGACGAAGACGCCCTTCCTCAATTCTTTATGCCTGCATGCCCTTGAATCCCTGCAAGAATGATGAAGATGCTGAAGTGTTGAAGCTCGTATGATATATCTGGATGACCTACCCTCTTGAATTGACTAGGATGGATAAGTTTCACCACCGAAATCAATGATGGCCAAGGCAATTCACCGTTAACCCTAATTAGCTCATCGAGCTCTCAAAACCTGTTTCCGAAAAGATGAATAATAACAATCATACCCTTTTGGTTCAACTAACCTTCTTATATAGCTTTTAGGGTTTGCATGCATGTCATTTTTAGGGTTTGCATGCATGCCACTTTTAGGGTTTGCATGCATTGCATTTTTTTGGAACCTAACAATTTCCATGTTTTTAACTTCTAATTAGTTAAGGTGGAAAAACAAGAATAAATGGGATAACCAATTTCAGTACTATTACTAGGTAATAAATCATTAATGTATATTGTTCTTCTAATGCAGATCTAATGTAAAGGATGAAGAAGAACGGCATCAAGCATCTTCTGAAGTCAATGAGTTGCAGGTAACTTTTTTAGTAGTGCCCAAATATGATGCAAAAGAAGATAATTAGTGAGCAATTAAATAATGTATCTTTTGATAATGGTGTATTTAAGGTCATTAACCATGATTGATGATGAGAGAAAAATATAAAAGAAATTTGTGGATGTCTTTTGGATAGTTGTTCCACTTGTTGCAATTCAATTTAGCAGCTAAGTGGCAAAGCCCTGATCCACTAGTGATACAAATGTCACTTCAAAAGATTAACACCATTGTCACCTTAGATTGAGTATTTCCATGTTTTAGGTCACTTTGCAAGCCCAAGGGAGGCTTCCCTATCAAGCTTGGGAGGATCTTAAGACCTTAAACCCATTCAATTTTTAGAAGTGTTTAGTTAGGTTAAGCATCCACAAAGTGTTTCAACCAGTAAAGACATGCCAAGCGATAAGAGATAAAGCACTTTACTGAAAAAATTATTGCTCAAGATAAAACATCCATGGATATTAAATAAAATAACTTATGGAAATGGTAACCAAGAATGAACCACAATGTATTAATATCAAGTTTGAATTCAAATAAATTCCTTATTGCTCCAATTCATCTATAGGTAAGTGTATCCAATGTTGGCAAATTAATTTGATTAGTTTATGAAATTGTTTACTTGAGTGAGACCCTCTTGGAGAAATGAAAATCTTTGCAAAATGGTGTCACTCAAACTTGTTAGGTGTCTGCTTAAGTTGCAGTGATTAAAATCATTCCAACGAAAATGACTATGTTAATCCGACAAACTTAATAATTATTAATTATTGTTTTCTCCATTACATTTATAATTCATGAGCGATAGAAGAAATAAACAGGGAAATCACTTGTACCAATTTATGATAATTTCCAGAATACCAATTAAAGTTAAATCTGCATTTAGGAACCATAAGCAATCTGGAATTTAGGCATGTGTTTGCTTAAACAACAATCATGAAAATGTGGATATCAGATTTATCATTAGCACATCACACCATCATTTGCAATTTTTGGTCCTCAAATAGGACATCAAATCATAAATTCCAGAGTTAAATTTTGTGTGAACTAACAAGAATTTATAAATTTATCACTTAAGCATGAGATTATTCATCACACAGAATTTTCCAGAATTATATTATTGTTGTCCTAATCAATGTAGAGGCATGAAACAGCAAATAAATCACCATAAAACTTAGATTTAGCCCCAGAAAATATTTCAGAAATTTGCATAGCATTAAATCCAATTTTTTATGTGTTAGATCACTTTAAACATGATTTTCCAGAATTAGTTTTTTGCAGAAGTTAATTTTCAGAAATTAAATTATTGTTCTAGGTGACATGATTTCAGAATTAGTATGCCAAAAGTGCCCTGAAATTTCTTTAGTGAAATTCTAGCATTAGAAACCCTTATGAAAAAATAAGAAAATTCAGAATCTTAAGGGCTGAAATTAATTTTGTAAATTGCAGTAAAAATAGTTAACCTAGTGGAAATTCAAAAACTAGCCTAAAAGTTGAAAGAAAAATTCATAAATTCAAGAAAAAAACTTCCAACGCTAAAACTAACTTGAAAAATCAAAAAATATTTTTAGAAATTTTCTCATATTTCTTCCCATTTTTTAGAAACTTTTACTAAATTTTTTATGTTACTAACTACTCTAATGCAAGAAAAATTAGAAGAATTTTTCAGATGCTTGGTTGTAGGATGGTAGAAATGACTAGTGCCTTCTAGATCCTTGGGCTAAATCAGTCTTAGATCTCTCCTTCATTGTGCCTTGTTTGTATATGCTTGATGAGAGCCTCTACAAAGCAGCATGATAAATCATCCTACAAACAATTGATTTGGTTTATTAATTTTATCAAGGAAGAGCAGCCTTGCATGCATCTTCAATCCATTTGTCTAGCTCACATCCTAATCTATATTGTTGGACACAATGGTCACACTGAGAGGGTGGTGAATCCGTGTCATAGAAATTAAAATCCTTTTCAACTTCTATCAATTTAACCAAGCAAAGTTCATCAATGCATTATGCTACCAGTCACATCATCATTGCATAAGCATCCATTAACTGATCAACAATGAATCATAAGCATGTTTATCAACTAGATAACTAAATCATAACAAAGTAACACAACACAAGAGAACACAACATCTGTTTGGTAAACTTGATTTATGTATTGTACATGGAAGACTTCAATCTTCGCGATTACAATCAGCACCAACTGATAAGATGAGCACCAACTCCTAATCCAAGACCCAGCTTGCTCTTCTCAGGTCCAACTGAGAAAGGGTTGAGGAATCCAATCCCCAAGGTTGCAAGGCTTAGCTTGCAGGTCTGATGTCACTCTGTCACTGTCCCAATCACAACTCAATCAACTAGTGCTCACCAAATTTGCCACTACCATCAACTGCCATCACTGTCATAGTCTCAACCCAATCAACTGATCAAGGTCTTCTGCCGTTACTGTCAGTCTACTATCACTTTCATCTAGCTGTCAATTATCCAAACCATTGTCAATTGTCCAAACCACAGTTAGCTCAATCAACTGGTATCATCTTCCTCAAACAACTGGCCAATCTGCTCATTTACTGCTCATGCCAATCATCAAGAGGTCTGCTGATACATTACTCATACCAGCACATCAAAGGATTTGCGTATAGTAACTTTTATCAACAAGTGCTGTCAAGTCCACCAATTCTTCATATACTAACCAGTCAAACCTCAACTTAATCATACAGTAAGAAGGGCTGATCAACAAGTGTCATTAGAGCTTAGCCCTGCTCTCAATTTATCCAACCAATGTTCTTAAGTTGTTTTCAAACCCTTGCACATAGAATCATCATCTAATCAGCTCACAAGCTGATATCAAACAGCCCACTGTCACTTCAGTGTGACATTGCTGTCACCTCACTACCACTGTGACCTCACTGTTACTGCTGTAGCAAAGTATCGCCATCCTCCTCATCATCTTCTTCATTATAGAGAATCACGAGATCATGCCAAACTTTGCCATAACAAATAAACCTTAGTCCTTGAAAGGTCCTAAATTCTGCCCTTGATTAGTTCACAGTACTGTTCACATAACAGTCATGAAGAGTACTGAACTTTTCACCCCAGAACAAGATATAGAACAGTAATAAATAGAACCTTTCCAATTTTGTAAATAGCCCTTCAACACGACTGAAAATAGGTCTGATTCAGTCTGCAGCAGTACTCTCTCCCTAGGCCAAAAAAAAAAGTTTGAAAGAGCTTCTTCAATTCTGCAAACTAGCCCTTGAATATATCATCATAAAACTTCATCTCTCCTGTGAAATTTCGCCCCTTCTTATTTCAGACCTACTGTTCCTTCGCTGCTGATTTTAGAGGTTAATTTTTACACACACGCCCTCCAAATGAAGAAGATTTGAGCCTTTATTTATACCATTCGAGTGCTACATTTTAGGGCCGACCTGTCCCAAGATATAATTATAACTTTAAATTTACTTGTAGCTGACTTGTCCCTTTTTACTTGGTCGAGATATAATTATAATTTCAATTTAATTGGAGCCGACCTGTCTCTTGTTTTCTTCCAGCGTTTAACTTCTATGAACCAACACATTAGCTTATTTAGGGGCCGACCTTACCTTACTTCTTGAGGCTTCTTCAAGGCATTTTCAAGGATTCTTTAAGACATTTCAAGGGCTCTTCAATGCTTCATCAAGGCATCTTCAAGGGCTCTTTTCAACAATCCATTGATTCTATCAATACAAGGGCTTCCACTTCAAGCGTTAGGGCTACTTCACCAAGTCTTGTGGATCAAGGGATTTCGTCATGGTTTTCAAAGGCTAACACAACACCAAGCTACCGTATGTGAGTGGGTCATATGACCAAATCATGTCTTCTTCAATTAATAAGTGTGCAAACCAAGTTTCATCATGTGCAAGAGGTATTCATCAAGTCTTCAAGGTCAAGTTACCATATGCAAGAGTGTGAGGGCATCATGAGACATATAAGAGTTCCAATGGCACAAGGCCACCATCATTTTGGTCAAAATGTTAAGGGCACTATCAATGTGACCACCAAGTGTATGATCATCAAAGCAATGAGCATGATATACTATGACTGTGGGCTCCACCATATGCTAGAGCTTCCATCATCAAAATAAGTGCTTTAAATGCATCATCACAATTATTATGTCCAGTATAAGGGCTTAAAGACCAATCAAGCAAAGCTTGATCAATATCAAGTGCAATGCTTAAACTTCTTCAACAAGGCATGGACATCATCAAGGACATCAAATCACCATTCTTTGTGGAAACATAAAGACTTCAATTAGCAACCATGAGGATTTTATGGGCTTCTTCAACAACCTTGTGGGATTAAGGACCAAGTTATGGGTCCAAGCACTTCTTTAATGATTCATAAGTGCGTCAATGTTTCTTCAACATACCAAGGGCATGTTGTCCATGGGTTCCATTTCCATGATCACAAAGATACAACCTCTCAAGCCATCTAATCACAAAGAGGACCATATATCATCAACAACCTCCATCAAGCTTGAAGACCAACAAGCAGAGGTTTCAAGGACTTTGGAGGGCATCGAGGTCTTCATCAAGTGGCACTTATCCAGTGTCTGGGCCTCATGACCCCATTAATTCATGACCTCCAACAAATGACCACAGAATGGGTCATTTGTACCACAGTGTGCTAAAAGGTGCACACCATCAGTGAATGGGCTCCAAAGCCTAGGCTACCACAACAGGGGCATGTCCAATCAATCAACCATCAATCCTATCATCCAACTGGGCATTGTATGTGGGTAAAGGGTGATCAAACCCATACCAAGCCTGTGCAAGTGTCCATGGTCAAGTCCATATCTTTTTGTCAAGCTTGTCCACTATAGGGGACCTTGGTGGCATCAATGACAACCTCAGGGGCCACTGCAAGTCCTATGTTGGCATCAATGACAACTTAATCAACATATATCACTTGTTGGTTGCCCCTTCTACGATGTTAAGTGCCTCCAACATGCAACACAAATTAACTTTTGATAAACTATGTAGCGGTACTCCTCTTCAATAGACTGGCATATAGATGCAACAATGACAAAATAAATAATCTTACATCAATGAGAACCATCAAGTTGAGCTCATGTTAAGATATCCCAAGAAAACAAGAGCCAAAGATAGAGTAAGATGATTTTATGATAATATTATTTTCTTAGATCAACAACCAATGGCAATGAGGAGTGAGCTCTCTTATTTAGGAGAAAAGCTCAACTTCTTCTACAAAAAAAAATGATATCATGTTCAAACCGTTGATCTGATCTAGGAAATCACCAAGGTGTGATAAAAATGATATAATAATGCTAAAATCCTAACAATATCTCTTTTTGAGGGGTTGCAACAACTAAAATGGTCAAATTATGAGTGAAAAATACAAAATAGGCCCCAAAGGAGGGGGCATTCCACTAAACCATGAACATGTTACGCCCCATATTCTCTGCAACGCATCCTACTAGATGTGCCAAAGAGGGGGGTCTTTTTAACATTGTAAAAGACCAAGTTGGGGCTTGTTTATGTAAAAGTGTTGGTCTAGTACGGCTCTTGACCCTTTATCTGGTAATGGCAGGTTCTCTTGTTCCTCATTTCAAGGAGTGTTGTCCCAGTGGCTTTGCTGACTGCCCCTCGATGGGTGGAAGTCCCCCATCATGTCAGACATTTATGCCTTGGTTGGGTGTCCGGTGCACTTTGGGATGAATACATTAGGACACATGGCTTGGGGATCCTAACCACACTTATCGTTTATGCATTGTAGAAGGTGATTGTGCTTGTAAGGGTTGCCATACCCGCCTTATCACACCTCATGGATACCCCCTTGGACCTTATCGTGTTGTATCATCATTCGCTCTTGGTCATCTTGGTCTTGAAGAGCAAATCATCCACCATCCAAGCAATCTTAAAAAGGATGTACCAACCTAAGGAGGAGGGCATTGAGGGAACAAGATAAATGTTGGGGTTAGATGGGGCATGCCGTCTTCCTTCCAAGCTCGACTCATCATTAAGTTGAAGCATTTCATCATTATTTTTTGTTTTATAAGGGTTAGTCCCTGGATTATGGGGGACAAACCCAAAAAAGTCATTAAAGTCATTTTAAAGAAAAATTAGTTAGGTTGGATTAAAGGAGGATTGAGTTAGCCTTTTGTAATATAATTAAAGCATCTCCTCTTCATTTATAATCAAGTCATAGGATCAAATAAGACATTTTTTCTTCTTCTTGTGTGCATGAGACACCAAGTGGTGCACACCTCCTTTCTTGGGTCTTCCAGAGTTTTCAAGGGATAAATTTTGATGTTTGAAGGTTTCTTTATTATCTTTCAAGGCTTGTTTAAGTTGGAAGGATTCTTGGGATGCTAGTATCTTCTTCTTTTCTTCTCAATTGTGGTAAGATCTCAAGTCTCTTGTCTTGCACTATTGGAGACATTCAAGGAAGGAATAATTTAGGGTTTTGTGCATAATAGTCTAGTCTTGTATGTGAGACATCCCTCTTGAAGGGCCTATCGTATTTGGGTACTGGCATCTTTCTTTTCCTAACTAGGTCAAAGGCTAACACAACCTAGAGTTTCTTAACCTTGCCCTAGTTAATTCAAATGTTGAATTGACATTTCGTAGGAGAAACACCAACCCCTGTTTCTCGTTGCTTGAAAGGAATAAAACTTTTGTTAAATTCTCTCATTTTCACCAAAATTCTCTTTTACAAAATTCCTTGTACCAAATTTCATACTGTCGACACCGTTCCAACATCATTCTGAGGCTCTCAATGTGATCCTTTATGAACCCAATCATTGTCCAGTCATCGAAGTAGACCTCAAGAAACTTGTGAATAAAATCCTTGAAAGCGGCCACTACTATCCTGGAAAAGGTAGCAGGAACATTCTTGAGTCCAAAGGGCATGGTTGTGTATTGAAAACATCCCCACTCTGTCGCAAATGTTGTCTTGTGTCGATCTTCCTTTGCAATTCTGATCTGATGGTAGCCAAAGAACCCATCAGTAAAAGAATAAACTTCTTGACCCTCGACAGTGTTGAAAACCCTTGTTTCACAGCAAGCTGGTTTAATGAACAATTTCTTGAATTTCACTTCAGCCGGTTATGCAAAGGCTTGAAGTTACTTATGAAATTTCTCTGAACAATTTAAACACGCTGAAAACAACTAACAGGCTGTAAATAAACACATGCACACCATAAAATTTGACACAGTAATTTTTGGCAAATTTGCCCTGGATAAAACCCCCACGGGGAAAACCAGTTTTGAGATGAGAGCTTTTATTATTTCTTCAGTAAAATGTAGGACAGAAAATGAAAGATGAAAATACAACTTATCTCCACCAGAAATTCTCTCAGCAATAAATGCACATGTACAGAAAACCCTAGCCGTACATCACCTCGAAATTCGTGCCTATCAGTCAGCAGATACGTACAGCAAACCAGCCGTACAAATTCCTCGAAATCTGTGCCTATTTATTGCAGTCCGTACATCTGTCCGTACAGCATTTAATGCAGCCGTACATACCTCGAAATCTGTGCCGATTTGCTCAGCCGTACACAGTCCGTACTCCTCGATTTTCGTGCAGCATTTAATTCGGCCGTACACCTCGGGAACCGTGCAGACCTGGCCGTACTCCCTCCTCGAAATTTGAGCCAATAAATGCAGCCGTACTCAGCATTAAATGTGGCCGTACTCCAGCAATTAATGTGGCCGTACGATCTAGGGAACTGTGCAAGCAATTTGCTGAAATCTTCAGCTTCAAACCCTAACCTGGAAATTTGACCTCCTTGAGCAATTCGACCTCCCTGAGCTCTCTCCTCTCCTTCTCTTGAAAAATGAAAAGTCAACTCACTTTTGCCTCCCTCACCCCTTTTTATAATTTCACAGTGAGAGTGAAATTCTCATTTATTTATTTCCCATAAATAAATTCACTCACTTACTCACTTTATCAAAAGGTGACTTTAGTCATAAAATCACATTTAAGTGACTTTAATGTGAGGGTCACATTTTGCCCTCTTAAGTGACTTAGGCAAAATAAAGCCACTTAGGGAACACCTGACTAGGTACAAAAATCAACACTCCCTCTTACCGAGGAAGGTGTTCCGTACCACTCCCAACTTGTCCCTGAAGAAGGCA
>LPNX011045565.1:28975-51846 GCA_001517045.1 Pseudotsuga menziesii | reverse complement strand
TCATCTCTAACCATACCAAGCCTATCAGGCTCCACAACTGTCCTGATCCTCTCCTGAGGCCTACCAAATGCCTCTGCTTCCTTCAAGGTCTCCTGAAGCCGCTTGGGCTTCCTCTTCCTTGAAGGCTCCTCCTCCTCATCTGATGGAGTCACTATACCAGAAGCTCCAATACCCCTAGGACCAGTCAATAAAGAACCTGTACCTGATGATGAAGTCACCTGAGGACTCAATCCTGTACCTGTACTCGTACCTGCACCTGTATGGTCGTTGCTTTACAGGTCATGTGTCAGGCTTGAAATGTATTTTCATCTCTCTAAGGTCTTCGACAATCCCCTTCATCTCTGAAAATTTTGTAGGGAAGAAGTCCTGAGACTCATGCAGTAAGTCCGTAATCTTCTCGGTAGTTTCTTCATCCCAATAATCCCCGATATTAGCAAACTTTGGATTCTCTAGAGATCTAATGTTGACTTTCTTAGGTTTTAGTGGATTTAGGAACTGGTTACTTGAAATAACAAATCCCTCCACTGTGCGAGTACTGTCAGATTTTGCGATGTTCATGTCTCGCGGGTCATCATCATCAGGTCCCCCCGTCACATTATAGCACTCCATCTAGTGCTGGACTGTCGTGTTGCTCTAGTTAAAGTTTGACATCGACATAGGGATATCTTCAAATATCTTCATTTTGATCACTTGCAACACAGCATCAATTGAAGGATGATCATCGAGAAACTCGAATGTGTGTGTAAAGCTAGCAGCTAGTTCATCCCATTCAAGAGTCTTATGTCGCAGCTCAATCGATGTGTACCAGTTCCTTGGTATCATATCCAATGTATGCACAAAATGATGAACCCATTCCTGTCGTGGGCATGCCTCCCATGTCGCACGATAGTATTCAATGTGGTCAACAGGATTAGTCAATCCTATGTATTTCTGACAAATATAGCTGATCTTCTCCCCAAATCGTATCTCCATCAACCTTCGGCATTGAGGCCAGTCTGAGATGAATTGTTTATGTGTGACCCACCATCTAGCAGGTGTAGCTTTCAGTGTAAAGTCTAGAGCAGATAAACGTTGATGTTTTGTAACTTTGTCTTCAAATTTTGTTAGAAAAGATGTTAGGTTATGTCAGCCTTCATATGTGGGTAGCTCATTTGCTTCACTACCTACCCATCGCACAGACTGTGTAATTCTTGCGCATCTTCTTATCGATACTTCATGCAATCGGTTTTACCAGTCTTCGAAAGCTTCTCCAGAATCCAAAGTACAGGAACTAACACTGCGTTAATTGAGCTTTTCGTCGGTCGTTGGATTTACATAGTCATCCTTTGTAGAAGTGACATTATAAATCTGGTCCAGATAATCTCCTTGCCCTTCACTATTCACTTGCTCGACATATCTTTGTCCTTCCAATGGATCAATTGGTGCGACCACCCTTAGCTCTGAATCTTCATATGTTAAGATTCTTTTCTTAAAGTTTATAATTGTTTGATTATCAATCACCCAATTGATCCCTAGAAGTGCGGGATATGGATTTGTATCATCCACAATGTCAATTACTTTAAAGTTGGCATAAATTTTAAGGCCTTCTACCTCGACAGGAACTTGAGTCAGTCGATCGATAGGTAGAACCTTCAAATGATTCGCTAATCGGAGCTAGACAAGAGACCATACTAGTCTCGGCTTTCCCATGCTGTCCCATGTTTGTCTAGTCAGCATGTTGACATGGGAGCCCGAGTCCAAAATAATATAATCCATATCATAGTCTCCTATTTGTGCAGTCATCCTTAGTTCGCATCCAGTCTTCAGTCTTTTCCCGATATGATTAACCCTTTTTTTTGGTCGCTCCTCTTCTTGGGGTTCTTCTATCAGAGCTGTCAATTTCGGGACAATATCTTTATCTTGGATTAGCGCTAAGAAACTATTAAAGAATTCTTTTAGTTTACTAACCTTTGTCGTCGGTTGCTTTCGAAGAAGCCGGTCAAATCATTCAGGCATCTCCAATATTGGTCTTCCAGAAGTCGACACTTGATTTTTGTCGACGAATTCTTGTCGTGCGTCCTAGAATACTTCCTTTTTCTTTTTGGACGTCGAATGGTGCTTTCCTTTGTGTCGCTGGTCACACCCGCGGTTGTCGATACAGTGTTTCTTGATCTACTCCAGTCGCTTCACCTCCTCTTGTTACGACAACTATATGCGGTTCCCTTACTTAAGCAGAAATCTTCTAGATATTCTGATTGGGGTTCAGGTTGGGTTTCTGCGGTGGATTCAAATTTCCCACATTCCTAGCTTACCACTTTGTGATCAACTGCGGACATTGCTCGATAGTATTATCAAAAGCTTTGCAATATGGGCTGTCGTAGTTTGGACTCGTGCAATCCCTGGAAAGATGTCCAGGTTCCCCATAATTATAACATATGATTTGGCCTCTCCTGCGACGAAATCCTCCTCCTTGTCCTCGGCGTCTAAAATTTCCAGCCCCCCCTGGTGGAGGTTATTATTGTTGTGGATACTAGTTCTGAGGGTACTGAGCCTACGGATATTGAGCCTTTAGATATTGAACTGGAGCCCACTCAACCTGCATTTGTTCATCGTTTTTCATTAAATAAGTATCCATTGTCTTTTCCTGCAATAGTTGATATGCTCTGCAGTTTTTCTCATCATGGCCTACTTATCGACAAAACTTGCAGTATAAACTGGTCGATGCACTTACAATCTTCTGTAAGTACAAGCAGTCTTCGGATCGATGGCCTCTAGTCTGGCATATTCTACACCAAGGAATCCCTTGTGTATTTATCGGGTTCAGAGTTCCTGATGCGACATAATTCGTGAATGCTAGGCAATTATCTTTATGGTCTCCCTTTGTTCTGCATTTGGTACACCACAGGTCTTTTTGGATCTCTTTCCTTTTTTAATATCCTAAACTTGCAGCGTAAGGTTGTCTAGTTGCGACTGGATTTGCATCATCCCTGCACCAGTCTCTCCCACAGGTGAGGATTCCAACTCCAGAGCTTCATTCCGCGACACAATCTTTTGCTGCATCAGGGGGGATCTAGATGTGCAGAAACAGTGTTGCAATAAACCATTCTTTGTGCTGAACATCCGACATCTCGAAACTTACTTTAGCCATCAACGTCTTAAATCTCTGGTCCAAATCCCAAACAGATTCCATAGGTGATTGATTAATTTCGTTTATCTCTTTTATACACTGAGATTCAGATTTGGGCTTTTTGAATTCGTGTATTAGTCCCGCTGAAATTTGGTCTAGTGTTTTTTGTGCGACTCCTTTTAGAACCACAGAAAACTTCATGTACCAATACAACGCACGACCCTTAAGGGTTGTGATCATTTAAGCCTTCTTCATGGCTTCATCTTGGACCTGTCGCACGGTCCACACGGCTTCACATAGAAACCAATGTTGCTCAAGCTCTTCTAACCCATTTCCATTAAAGATTGACAACTAAATATCATTCCAGACCATTATATTTGTTCTAGGTACTGCTTGACTAGTGGGAATCCCTTATTTGCTATTCCCACAACTACTCTTACTTTGATTAACAAACCCACTGGGAGATGAGTTTCTAGATCTTACCTCGGGAGATGTACACGGGGTCGTGGGTATGCCATAATCGTATTCTGGATCTAGAGTTTCTTCTTCTTCCTCTTTCTCAGGTATAGGTTGGTATTCCTCTTCCTCGTTGCAAAACCTTCGTCCACTCCTCAAGCGCCCACTTTCTAGCTCATCTTCGCTATCACCAGGAAACATCTCAGCTTATTCCATTCCATTTTATTTAGATCTTCTCTGGGAACATTACCCAAGATCTCCTCGTACAAATTTTATCCGTTCGACTTTGTTGCCGCCTAATTCGCACCTCGGGTCATGTGGTAGAAATCTTCAAGCCACTGGGTGCAACCTTGGGGGCAAACAAAATTCAATTGTTGTCACTTGATCTTGACTCCTCTGTCTAGGTTTTCTCCTAGCGAAGCCAGAGGGGGAGGTCCCTAGTAAAATAAACTAAGGTGTTTAATCTATAAAAAAGAAACAACTAGTCTAGGAGATGATAACAATAAATACCGAAACTGAGATGAACAGCAAATAAGCTAAGTATCTAGCGTTTAAAATATCATTCCAAATAACACATTGATTAACTTAAGCATCAAACATAAATGGAAATGCCAGATAGACCAATGCTAATGGAGTGCTTGTAAGGGGGTTGCTAGTGAAGTCTTAAGAAGTATTGCAGTTGTCTCGGTTGGTCATTTTTAAAATTATTAAATGAGTAGTTAGAGAGTGGGTAAATTCTTGGTTAATTTTATTAAGAATGTGGTAATGATCTTATTATTACAAGGGAAATGGTATTTCAGATATACCCAGGGCATATGAGGAATATGTCAGGATTTACCAAGGAGTGGCTTTCACAGTGACGTGTGGGCTAGGTGGATTCATGGGGTTATGTTCAACACTACACCAAATGAGGGTGTAGCCTAACGGTACCCCACGATCACTTTCTAGTGGTTCCTGCTTCACTTACAGAATTTCCCCACAACAATGTAAAATCGAATGAAGTGTTGGATTTTCACTTGTAGGATTAAATTGAAGTGTTCAACTAATTACTAGTCACTTCAATCCCTTTCTGATTGTCCCACCGATCCAGCCAAAGGCCTGAAGTGGTCCGAAGAGCATACGGGGAATGAAGCCTTGTAAAGTTTAAGTTTTTTAAGAACTAAATGTGAGGTTTTAAATCATAGTGTCGATACTCTCGCTACCAAGAACACAACCGGATTTGGTAAATTTTACTTAAGAAATTGAAAGAAATTGCAAAAAATAAAAATAAAAATAAAAAAATGCAATTCCCCCCATGGGGGGATGGGGTGTGGACACTTGGTTGCCCACTTGCTTCTCTCTTTTACAACGATTTAGAATCAGAAAAAGCTTGTGTTCCTTTGTAGAATAGGAAACACAAGTTTTACAATATTAGGGCCTTAGAAAAATGGCCTAAGAAAGAGTTGTAAGAAGAGGGATCTCCGGATGGCTTGGATCTTCAAAATTTGACCAGAGTGCTTCTCTCTTCAATCAGATTCTGTTGCAAAAAAGCAAGTAAACATCAATCAAATATGTCAAATTCTTTATTTAAACAATAAAAATTTAACATATAACTCAAGTGATTTCAAAAGATAAAAAATTAAAGTATTGAAAAGTACTTGTTTAAAGCTATGTTGCCCACCTATATCGACTAGGTGGCAATTTCATGTACATTGCAGATGTACATATTGTACAATTTGCACCATGGAAAAATCCCAGGGATTTTTCACTCAGCAGGGCAATTCTGCCCCTTTTGTACACAAAATGTCCGCTCCCCTGCGTGGGATAATTAATGTAACTTTATATGTCAGCATGGGTCATTCCTCTAAGGATGTCACCATGGACTTTATTATCAGAGAAGTCCTCTTCAACGAGTGTTTTTTCCCCTTTCAGTTAATTTTGTTAATTAACAATTTTAATTGGTTGGGTTTTTCACTCACCAATCCTCCAAAGTGGTGAATTGACGTTTTGATAATCAAGCCCATGAGGTGGCTAAGGTTTCAAGTTGTTGTCCATGACCATGCTAGCCATATCTTGTAGTCTTCTGGAATTTTGCTAGGATTTTAATTTTAATTTTTTTTTCCCTAATTAATTAACTTTACCATTTGGTGGTTAATTATTTAAGTTTTTATGTAATAATGTAATCTCTTGAACCTTGGCATGTTGTAATAGGGGCTATGAATGCAAATGAAAATGCTATGACACCCCCTAAGCCATTGGTTCAAGTCCCATGTCTTTCTGACAAGGGGTTAGGAAGCTAGACCAATTTTGGTTAAGACAAGGTTTTTTTCCTAAGAAATTAATTTAATTTCCTAGGGTGAAAAATTAAATTATTTGATTTGGAAGGAAAAAATCAAATAAGGCCATGGTAATTAAGTTTGGGGGGTGGCTAAGCATAGTCAATTTTTATTTAAATAACCCCCCCCCCCCATAGTCAAAATAATTTTTTTGAAGATCTCCTAAGTGGGGCGCCCCTCTTGTCTTAATAAAAGATAAAAAATAAAAGATAAAAAATCAAAATTTGAGTTAAAGGAGGCCTTGGATAAAAAATAAAAAATAAAAGATAAAATAAAGGATTTAAAATAAAAGATTAAAAAACGAAAGATAAAATAAAAGATTAAAAATAAAAGATAAAAACAAAAAATAAAAATAAAAATAAAATAAAATCAAAATTTGAGTCAAAGGAACTACTCCCAAGGTGGGCGCCTATTCATGGAAACCCTAGATCTAAGGGTTAGGCTTCATTGTGACATGGATCTATCTTTTTGACCATTGATTTGAAGAGGTGCCCTTGCTTATGATTGGGCTTGCAAAATCGACAAACCTAGACCTAAGGGTGGAGGAGAGCTAGAGTTTAAATCTATATTTTGGACCCTTGATTTGGGAGTGGGTTTGTGATCTTTTCAACTATAAAAGAGAGGCCCCTCCTCTTATTTTCTTATCATTCTTTGGAGCATGGTTATGCTGTCGAAATACTCTCTCTTCCCCCTCTCTTCTCTATTCTTCTCTCTCAAGTTTTCAAAGCCTTTGGCTATTGTAATGTTTTTTTCCTATTGGGGTTTATAATACACCAATCTTTGGAAGATACATTTGTTGGTGCACCCATTTTGTGGCTTGAAGAGTGAGGTAACTATTTATGGTTGGTTATTGTTGCATTATTTATCATAGAAGCTCTCCACAAAGTTTTTTGTGGAGAGACTTGTAGGTAGAAGTTTTTTTATTTGACCTTGTGATTAACATTGTAAGATTTTGCAAAGTTTTTTGCATGATTTATGGTGTTCTCATCTCTGTGTGAGTTTTGCAGCTTTAGCTAAACTCTTTGCAAGGATCTAAACTTGAAAAAGTTCTCCCTCCAAGGCTCTAATTTCTAATCTTGTTTTTTGTTTTAAGAACTAGTATTTTTGTTATTGTTTAGTATCAAAATCTAGTTTTCTTTAATAGATCCATATTATATTTTTATTATATATTTCAAATCTGATTTCTTACTGTGGTTTAGGTGGCTGGAAATTCAATTTTCAGCTCTCTAATATTCAATTTTCTAATATTTTAAAACCCGGATTTTTACTGTAAAATTATTGTATTTTTATACTAACATTTTCTAACTTTCTTTTGAGTTTCTTGTCATTTTTCAACAAGCTTTGTTTGCTGGTTTTTAATAGGTTTTACAGTTTTCAAGGGGAGGTTCTGCCCAAATTGGCCCAAAAATACCTCAACCTTCAACCGGTTTCAAAACGGGTTCAAACCCTCACCTTTCTCTCTTTTTTATTTTCTGATATTTGTAAACCCCAAAGAGAAGTTCTCTTGGGGTATTCTCCAAAAGTTTATAAAGCATTTGTAATATATTGTAAGTAGATTACTAGCTGTTGTTTTTCCATTCAAATAGATCTAGATTTTCAGTTTTACCCACCTTCTCCTTTAGGGAGATTGTTGTGTGGTTAGCATACTTGGTTTAGCTTAATTTATTTTTGAGCATTTCTTTTTCAAGCAAGCATCTAGATTATTTTTGCTTTTTGTTTTATAGTTTAGTTGCTCCAAGTACCTCAAGGTACTGGCACCGTGCCCTATGGCACAAAGCTTGATTTGAGGCTTGTGGGTTATTTTATTTCTGTAATTTACTTCCTGTCATTTAATTTTGCAAAGAGTAATATACATCCTAACATTTCTCCGTGTATCCTCTGCCCTCCGTTATCTCCCTTTAGGGAACTCGAATCAAGGGTATGAAAAACAGAGGGGTTTGGGGGCTCTAGTTTAATAGGCATCCGTCTTGCTATTTTTCCGGTTGATTAAAAACAGTGACCTTCGAAGCTAGTTGGAGTAGAAGACGGTGGGGGTCTCTAAGCGTTCTGCGTCCTCCTTGTTGAGCACCGGGGCATTGGGGTTTGACCTAGGAGCTACAGGTGGACTTGTTTCCACTGTTTTGAGCGCACCAGCACTCCCTCTTTGACTTGAGAGATACTAGATTAGGGTAGTCACACCACTGGATCTAAAACTTAATCCAAGGCTTCAACTTTAATAAAATTTACCTAAAAGGAACCAAGAGACATTGGAAAACGTCTTACCCACATTTCTGTTTTTGTATTTGCTTCAAAGTCCTTGCTTTTCAAGGATTTCATTTCACAAGTACATCTTGCAAGCATCTCAATTTCATTTCAGTACCTTGTACTTTCAAGCATAATATCTTTAAAGTACTGTGGCACGCTTGAGTAAAACATTGTTTAATCTTTTAACTTGATTTAATCTGTTCTCATTGTTTAATAACTTGTTCATCCGGTGTATATCTTGTTTCCTTGCAGGTACCATTGTATATTTGTTTAACCATTTTTTAGCACTTGTTCATATTGTGTAATTCATTTACATTGTTCATATTGTTAATTTTGTAGATCTTGCTTAGCTTAGACAACTCTGGATAATCATTCTTAATTCTTTTGTAAGTTTGTAACTTGTAATCTTTTGACTCCATTTAATCTAGGCACTGATCTTGTAACCTTAATCAAATAAAATCCCTTTAACTAAATTGTTAATAAACCTTCCTGTAAGGACTAACCCCCTTGGCTCTGTTGGGATTTGGCCTAAACGGAGGAGTTGGGGGACTGTGGTGACAGTGGTCCCCATCTCTAACTTGCCCCCAAGGACACACAAAGCGGGTTATAGACTTCCCCGTGTTCTGAAGTGTGTATTAGGCAGCAACACACTAGATTTATGAGTTTTAACATTCAAATCAGGTCTAACTTTAATGATAAATGAAATCAGATTTAGTTTTTGATCTATTTTAATATACTAAATCAAATATCAATTATCAAAATAATTGGTAACAAAAAATGAATAATTTTGTAGAATGAGAGAAGATATGAAAAAGCTTGATGCTGGAATATGGACGATGGAGTTCTTCACAATGGAACAAAGACGGACTATGTCTTTCTGCAATTGTTGAAGAGAAGGAAGATGTAAGCAATCTCCCCTCTTCTTCAATCTACGTAACCTGCAACTAATACAAAATACTTGCACAAAAAATGGTTAAGAAATTTGGCGCCACTTGCCACAGAAACTCAGAAAAACAAGATTCTTAAACAAAATAAAAATGTTTAAGAAACACCTTTTCGTGGGATTTGCGCCCCACATGGATCTTCATGAGGAAACATCAAACTCAAAAATCTCTCTGAATCGGAAACATCTGACTTGTCCCCCTTTCCCGAGTACTTTCGCCAATTCATAAAATTCTCTTTTATTTTTTTAATTGCCGAATTTTTTAAATATTTCATATTTTGGTCTTTTTTGGGTTTTTCGACTAATTATTAATTTTGAGGTTAAATAATTACTCAAAAACTTAGGAAAGTGGGTCTAGGGGTTAAGTGGGTGCTCTGAGTTAGAAAATGAGCACCCTCATGGAAAAAAACAACTTCCTAGCCACACTTTTATGACTTTTTACAATTTTACAATTAACTTATTAAAAATAAGCCTGTAAAAACGGAAACAATATTTTTTTCTTTTCCGGAAATTAAAAAAAATAATGGGGGACTTGGGACATGTTCATAATGAATCAAAATAATGATTAGCATGGTAATATACATCGACACATATGTTTTAATAACCTCCTAAGGCTTAATTACTAAGGCAATTATTCCAGCTTTGGAGGTTTGGGTGAAAACTCGAAAATTATTTATCGCTTGAAAACAATAAATAATTAACAAGGAAAAAACACCCTGGAATAACACATTAATGACTAAGTTCTAGGAAACCAAATCTTTTACATAAAGTCATCATGCTAACTCATTTTATTACAATTCCCCATGGGGTATGAACATGTTTTAAAAAAAATTAAAAAAGGGCCTAGGAAGGCTTGCAAAGACTTCTGAACTTGGAAATTGAACAAGTGATTGTTCATCTTTGGCGGCTCGTTTAGAAATCCAACTTAGTACAACTTAGTTGGCAACCGACTCCATTCTCAGAATCCCTTTCGCACATACAAGCATCTTTATCCAAATCCTTAAAGATGTTAGGTACCGTCCTCTCGGTCCTTGGAAAAATTTTCTTTTCGCCTCACTGTATTATTGTATTGTGTCGACAACAAATTCAGTGATGTATCCTTCCAAAATACTGTCTACCCATAAATCGACAACACTAGATATAGGGTTGTTAATACTTTCCAGACGCTAAATCAACTGAGGGCTCCACTCTGTCGGTTATCTTTCTTGAAATTTTTTTCGTTGGGTTGCTAGCTTTAACAACCACTCATACAACGAAATAGTAAATTCGCAAAAGAATATCTCATGAACATCAGTATAAATGTACTGCTCCAACCACTCTTTTGGGTTCAGCCGGTATCTTTCACTCTCTTCTCGCGCAAACTCTACCCAATCATGAATTTATGGCTTCATCGGGTACCAAAACATATCCCTCACCAAAATGATGCACGGGGCGGACAACAAAACCATTTGTTGGCTTTCCTCTTCCGGTCAACCCGGGTTCAACCCGGGTTCAGGTACTCGGTTGTCAAGAAAGATCAAGATATCGGCTTGACAGAGTAGGGCTCAACCGACAGCACCTGCGACGCAGATGCAGTCTCACCCGAGATATCCTTATGGGGAACTACCAGAACCATGTTTCTGCAATTAGGTGGGAATTTCCACTCTTACGATAACTCATCACAACACTCGACTGAAGCCAGGGTTTATACTTCTTACTCCTTTTCTATTCATTCTATTTACCAGTCGACACATCTTGCAACATTTAACATGAAGGCCATATCACAGATTCATTCAATAAGCAGTGTGGCATATACATGTTGAATTTTAGCATGTGCATATATTCTTTAATTTTGCAAACTGTAAGATAGATAACAATAAGACAAGTGTAGTAGATAATTAAGCATCAACACAAATGAACACCAGATGTTTTCATGGAGAAACCTTTAAAGGACAAAAACCCCAAAAGCATTAGTAATTCATCCCTTAAATGAGATGACTGAGTTTGTAGCAGCAATAAGAAAAATCTTAGAATTCTGAGATGAATGTTTTCACAAATTTGCCAAACCCTAGTAGGCTTGAACAACAGTTTCAAACCCTAACAGACATTGACCAAAACTTGCCAAGTGGAGGAAGAAGACCAATTGCCCGGAAAAATTCTTCTGCTGCCCGAAGTTTCTTTTTTGCTGCCCAAGGTTTCTTCTCTGTTGCCCGAGCTTCCCAGAAACTGCTTGCTACTGTTCATGATCAATTTAGGGCTTCTCGAATCTTCCAGAGTCTTCCCGTGTTTTACTGTGGCTGCCCGTGAGCAATTTAGGGCTGCTCTAATCTTCCTGAGGCTGCCCGTGAGCAATTTAGGGCTGCTCTGATCTTCCTGAGGCTGCCGATGTTTTACTGTGGCTGCCCGTGAGCAATTTAGGGCTGCCTGAATCTTCCAGAGTCTGCCCATGTTTTACTATGGCTGCCTGGATCGTCCTGAGGCTGCCCGGATCTGTCAGTGAGCTGCCTGAACTGTTTCTCTGGCTGCTCATGAACAGAACAAGGCTGCTTGAGTTTTTTGTGGGTTGCCCGAACCTGTTTCTGTGGCTTCTCGTGATCAGGGATGCCTGAGATTTTTTTGCCGAGCTGTTAGGGAGCTTCCCAAATTGGGAAGAGGGTTGCCGAGATGAAAAGGAGGGCTGCCTGGACGGAGGAGAGGGATGCCCTAGGTTCGTGTTGCTGCTGCTGGCTGTGTGGAGTAAGGAGAAAACCCTAGCTCGTGAGTGTAGGTTAGATGATGCCCTAGCTAGCTAAGCCCCCATGCTAGGGCATAAGACAAAGAATCAACCACCCACTTGAAAAACCAACGAATATTCTCCGTCTTGAATGGAGCAGTCAAGTGAACTTCATTTATATTCTTTCAAGCACTTGAAGTGGTCCCCCATACAAAGGAATTTAATAATAGAGTTTTATTCTTTTTGTTGTTTTCCCTTTGACTTTAACTTTTAGTGGTACCAGAGGCCTTCTTGTATTTTTACTTTTGACTTCTTGTGGTACAATAAGTCTTCTTGTATTTTGACTTTAGCCTCTTGGTCTTCCTCATGGACCAAGGCTTAGGGCAAGTAAGTCCTTCAAGTGTTCTGTGGTCAAGGCAAGTAGTCTCTATGGTCCTTCATGCCCACCCAAGGTACATCGTCATAAATAGGGAAAATTACTAATGCTTTTAACTTGAACTCCTTGTGTCACCAAGATCGGGTACTAGGTGTCTTAACCAAGGGTAGCTAATCCTTGGAGAAGGTCACATAGCGCATAGATCAACAATAGGAGTGCATCACATGCCCAGACCCGGTCTAGGGCTTATAGTGATAATTTGGTAACTGACCAGGTGCCTCAGCCATAAGCTGCATCAATTGACTCAATGTCAAATACTTAGTAACTGACCAAGCGCCTCCATTCTCCCGGAGAATGGCCCTCAACCCTAGGATAAGTCCCCCAGTCCTAGACTGGTTCAAGTTCCTGGTAACTGACCAAATGCCTTCATTCAAAGAATGGCCTCTCAGCCCTAGGATATGTCCCTCAGTCCTAGATTGGTTCAAGTTCTTGGAAACTGACCAGGTGCCTCCATTCGAAGAATAGCCCCTTAGCCCTAGGCTGAGTTCCCCAGTCCTAGACTAGTTCAATATTCCTAGTAACTGACCAGGTGCCTCCATTCAAAGAATGACCACTCATCTCTAGGCTGAGTCCCCTAGTACTAGACTGGTTCAGGTTCCTGGTAACTAACCAGGTGCCTCCATTCTCCAAGAGAATGGCTCTCGGTGCTGCTTAGGAAAAATCAACAATACATACATGAGATTATTCATAAACAGAAGGGATGCTACACATTCAAATCTACTTATTCACAATATGCATACATTTGACATAAGCACATCAATCAAGATATACAGAGACAATGGTTAACGTGGAAACCCATCTAGGAAAAACCACAAAGGTGCTCTTCATATGGCATGAGAAATATGTTAGCACTTTTTGTCTATGCACTCAACTTGCAGACTATTTTCTAAGTATTCTTTACAACTTATATAGACTTCTCTCCTCTCATGCTCTCTGGTTTCTGGTCGAAGTACTTCTCCTCTACTTCTCCTAAATGTTGTCGCCTAATTCACACCTCGGGTCACGTGGCAGAAATCTTCAAGCCACTGGGTGCGACCTTGGGGGCAAGCAAGAGTCAAGTGCTGTCACTTGATCTTGACTCCTCTGTCTAGGCTCTCTCCTAGCGAAGCCAAGGGACGTCATCCCTAGTAAAATAATCTAAGGTTGTTTAATCTATGAAAATAAAGCAACTAATCTAGGAGATGTAATGATATAAAATACTGCAATTAAGATAACTCTGCAAAAAAATTAATTAAATCACCAACATATAAATGACATTCACTCAACACAACAATTAATTTAAATGCTCATAAATAAATGATATAAAAAACACGAGTGATGCTGGAGTGGTTGCGTGAATGAGGGTTGCTAGTGATCTGTGAATAAGTATTGCAGTTGTCTTAGTTGGTTCCTTTTACATTAATTAGATGAGTGATTAAGGAGTTGGTTGATTGTTGGTCAATTTTATTAAAAATGTGGTAATTATCTAATTATTAAGGGATCAGGGGTTTCCAAATATATCCAAGGAGTACGAGGAATATGTTTGAATTTAATAACAAGTGGCTCTCACAGTGACGTGTGCGCTATATGGAGTTGTGGGGTTGTGTTCAACACTACACCAACAAGGGTATATCCTAACGGGGCCCAACGGTCACTTTCTAGTAGTTCCTACTTCACTTGCAGAATTTTCTCACTAACGAGTAATTTCGAGAAGTGTCAGATTTTCACTTTGGGAATTTTAATTGGAGTGTGAAACTAATTACTAGTCACTCCAATCCCTTTCTAATTGTCCCATCGATTCAGCCAATGCCCCATAGTGTTCACAAGAGCATACGAGAATTGAAGCCTTGATTATTTTAAGAACTTTTTAGGCTAAGTTACCAGGAAACTTGGGTACAGGTACGGGTACGCCACTTTTTAAAAAGGGTACTTGGGTACGTTGGGGTACTGTATATATATATCTGTCATAGTCACATCATACATGCATACAGATTTCTTCATAAATTATGATTTATGATTCATAATTATAAATTCGATGATTATTTGAACAGTGAAGATTCAGTTTGAATATTTGAAACATAAAATTTGATAAATCATAGACTCAGTAGATATCAATTAGAAGACTGGAAGTTACATAAAATTTGATAAATCATTGTACCAGGAAGCTGTAACAGAGAATCAAACTCAGACATGAAAGTACACTTGAAATCTTATTTTAAACACCTATTTGTACTGCTGTTACAGACAATAAAAATTTGAAAATTCCCAAATATATTCATGCGTTGATGTGAGTGTATTTCTCAATATTAGATACATATGTATATTTTTTATGTGCACATTTGGTAGTCAAATTACGTTCCATGAGTGCTGAACACAAAACCATAAAAACATTCATTGTAAATCAATGTAAAATCAATCTACTAGATTTGGACAATATTCAGTGGAATTAGAACAGTGTTGCAAAGTGTTTGACATAAGTCTTGAACCAAACTCCATACGTAGTTAGCAAAAAATTAGTTCAGATTTGGTGGGGGGTGTTGCCGCCTAATACACACTTTATGACACGGGGAAGTCTCCAACCCGCTTTGTGTGTTCTTGGGGGCAAGTTAGAGCTAGGGACCACTGTCACCACAGTCTACCAACTCCTCCGTTTAGGCCAAATCCCAACAGAGCCAAGGGGGGTAGTCCCTACATGAAGGTTTATTAACAATTTAGTTAAAGGGATTTTATTTTATTAAGGTTACAAAATTACAAGCTCAGTGCCTAGATTAAATGGAGTCAAAAGATTACAAGTTACAAACTTACAAAAGAATTAAGAATGATTATCCACAGTTGTCTAAGCTAAGCAAGATCTACAATATTAACAATATGAACAAATGCTAAAGAATGGTTAAACAAATATACAATGATACCTGAAAAGAAACAAGATATACACCGGATGAACAAGTTATTATGTCAAAGATCAAACAACAGATTGCTTTCAAGTTACAAGATTAAACGATGTTTTACTCAAGCGTGCCACAGTACTTTAAAGATATTATACTTGAAAGTGCAAGGTATTGAAATGAAATTGAGATGCTTGCAAGATGTACTTGTAAAATGAAAGCCTTGAAAAGCAAGGACTTTGAAGCAAATATAGAAACTAAAATGTGGGTAAGACGTTTTGAAATGTCTCTTGGTTCGTTTAAATAAATTTTATTTAAAGTTGAAGTCTTTGATTAAGTTTTAGATCCGGTGGTGTGACTACCCCAATCTAGTATTTCTCAAGTCAAAGAGGGAATGCTGGTGCGCTCAAAACAATGGAAACAAGTCCACCTGTAGCTCCCAGGTCAAACCCCAATGCCCCGGTGCTCAACAAGGAGGACGTAGAACGCCTAGAGACCCCCCACGGTCTTCTACTCCAACTAGCTTCCGAGGTCACTGTTTTTAATCAACCGAAAAAATAGCAAGACTGATGCCTATTAAACTAGAGCCCCTAAGCCTCTTCGCTTTTCATACCCTTACCTGAGTTCCCTAAAGGGAGATAACAAGGGGGCAGAGGATACACAAACAGTTTAGGTTGTATATTTTAAGTAAATTGTAGATTTGTTTTTACAGTAATCAAAATAAATTACAGAATTAACAAGTTAATAGAGTCAACCTGAGCGTTATCCCTTATGGGAGGTGCCGGTACTTGATCTCTGGACAATTAAGAAATGAAATTGCTTTCCAGGAAAGTAAAAGATTGCAGAAAGTAAAGTGAGCTAATTAAGGTTTCCTAAAGCCTCCAAACCCCTCCGTTTTTCATACCCTTGATCCGAGTTCCCTAAAGGGAGATAACGGAGGGCAGAGAATACACGGACGGATGTTAGGTTGTATATTCCTTCAAATCAGTAAACTAGGTGACAGAAAGTAAAGATCTACTTAAATGCTTTGTTTGAAAAATAAATGCTTGAAAGTAAACTAATCTAAACAAAATATACTAACCACACATCAATCTCCCTAAAAGAGAAGGTGGGTAAAAAAATGCTAGAAAAATATTAGATCTACTTGAAAATGAAAGCACAACTACTTATCTACTTCCTAAATCTACTTCCTACCTAATTACAATATGATTACAAATTACTTTGAAAGCTTTTAGAGAATACCCACGAGGAGACTCTCTCGAGGCTTACAAATAGCTAGAAAATAGAGTAAGAAGATAAGAGGTTGAACCCTTTTGAAACCGGTTGCAAGTTGAGGTGTTTTAGATGTGATTTGGGCATAACCTCCCCTTGTACACTGTAAAACCTGCTAAAAACCAGCAAGCAAAGCTTGCTGGAAAATGACAGGAAACTCAAAAGGAAGTTAGAAAATGTTAGTATAAAAATACAGAAATTTTACAGTAAAAATCTGGGTTTTAAAATATCAGAAAATTGAATATTAGAGGGCTGAAAATTGCATTTTCAGCCACCTAAAACACAGTAAGAAATCAGATCTGAAATATATCATAAAAATATAACTTTGATCTATTAAAGGAAACTAGATTTTGCTACTAAACAATAACAAAACTACTCGTTCCTAAAACAGAAAACAAGATTAGAGATTAGGGCCTTGGAGGGAGAACTTTTCCGAGCTTGGATCCCTGCAAAGAGTTTAGCTAAAGCTGCAAAATTCACACATAGAGATGAGAACACCATAAATCATGCAAAAACCTTTGCAAAATCTTACAATGTTAATCACAAGTGCAAATAGAAAAACTTCTACCTACAAGTCTCTCCACAAAAACCTTTGTGGAGAGCTTTTATGATAAATAATGCAACAATAACCAACCATAAACAGTTACCTCATTCTTCAAGCCACAAAATGGGTGCACCAACAAATGTATCCTCCAAAGATTGATGTATTATAAACCCCAATAGTGCAACAACATTACAATAGCCAAAGAAAACTTGAGAGAGAAGAATAGAGAAGAGAGGGAGAAGAGAGCATTTTGGCAGCATAACCATGCTCCAAAGAATCATCATAAAATGAGAGGAGGGGCCTCTCTTTTATAGTTGAAAAGATCTCAAACCCACTCCCAAATCAAGGGTCCAAAACATAGATCTAAACTCTAGCTCTCCTCCACCGTTAGATCTAGGTTTGTTGACTTTGAAAGCCATCCACCAATCATAAGCAAGGGTGCCACTTCAAATCAATGGTCAAAAAGATAAATCCATGTCACAATGAAGCTTAACCCTTAGATCTAGAGTTTCCATGACTCAAGTGGGGCCTCCTTTGACTCAAATTTTAATTTTATTATTTTTAATTTTATTTTTAATTTTTTAATCTTTTATATTTTGATCTGTTATTTAATCTTTTATTTTTAATTTTTAATTTTTAATCTTTATTTATCTTTTATTTTTATTTTTATTTTTTTTAATTTTAATTTTATCTTTTATTTTTTATCTTTTATTTTAAATCTTTTTTTATTTTATTTTTTATCTGGGGATTCCTTTGACTCAAATTTTGATTTTTTATTCTTTTTTTTATTTTTTATTTTTTATTTTTTAATCTTTTACTTTAAATATTTTTTTTTTTTTTATCTTTTATTAAGACAAGAGGGGCACCCCACTTGGGAAATCTTCAAAAATTTATTTTGACCAAGGGGGGGTTTATTTAAATAAAAATTAACTATGATTAGCCACCTCCCAAACTTAATTACCATGGCTTTATTTGATTTTTTCCTTGAAAATCAAATAATTTAATTTTTCAACCTCGGAAATTAGATTAATTTCCTAGGAAAAAATACCTTGTCTTAACCAAAATTTATCTAACTTCCCAACTCCTTGTCAGAATGACATGAGACTTGAACCAATGGCTTAGGGGGTGTCATAGCTTTTTCATTTGCATTCATAGCCCCTATTACAAAATGCTAAGGTTCAAGAAATTACATTATTACATCGAAATTTAATTAATTAACCACCAAATGGTAAAGTTAATTAATTAAGAAAAAATCAAAATAGAAATTAAAATCCTAACGAAATTCTGCAAGACTACAAGATATGGCTAGCATGGTCATAGACAACAACTTGAAACCTTAGCCACCTCATGGGCTTGATTATCAGAACGCCAATTCACCACTTTGGAGGATTAGTGAGTGAAAAACTCAACCAATTAAAATTGTTAATTAACAAAATTAACTGGAAGGGAAAAAAAACACTCGGTGAAGAGGACTTCCTTGGTAATAAAGTCCATGGTGACATCCTTAGAGGAATGACCCATGGTGACATATAAAGTTACATTAATTATCCCACGCAGGGGAGCGGACATTTCGTGTACAAAAGGGGCAGAATTGCCCTGCTGAGTGAAAAACCCCTAGGATTTTTCCATGGTACAAACTGCACAGAATGTACATCTTCAATGTACATGAAGTTGCCACCTAGTTGAAATAGGTGGGCAACAGGGGGTCATTACATTTTCCCCAATGAATTGTGTTTTATTTAGTCGGTCGTACCCTTGGAGTACCCAAACACGGGGTACGGCATACCATTTTACCTATAAGTACCCCTTTTTTTATAAGGGTGTCTTGGGTACGTGGACCCAGTGTGGGATACAACAGGGTATGGCAAGAGACGTACCCTACGGGTACCCAAGTACCCGGTATGGGTACATGTACCCTGGTAACTTAGTTTTTAGGCTAAGATGTGAGTTGTTTTAAATCACAGATCCGATACTCTCGTTTCCGAGAACACGGTCGGATTCGTTAACTTTAACTTAAGAAAGTAAAATCGAAAAAAAAAAAGTGAAAAAAGATGTGGATCCCGCCAGGGGGAATGGGATGTGGGCACTTGGCTTACCACTTGCCTCTCTTTTTACAATGATTTACAAAGAAGAATATCTGTGTTCCTTTGTAGAATAGGAAACACAGATTTACAAAAATGAGGCTTGAATAATGCCTATAGAATAAGTAGTAAGAGGAAAGGCTCTCGGTTAGCTTAAATCTTCTGTTGAAACATTGAGAGGGGGGTGAATCAGTATTTGTACAATTAAAATTTAATCAAAAGCAGGTTGTTGATCACCAATCACAATACATCATCAATATGTATAAAAATAACAAGATGCACAGTACACAATAATTTTTTATGTGGAAACCCATGTTCCAGGGGTAAAACCACGGAAGCCTTTTAAAAATAGTTTTTCAGAAATAACTAGAAGGAGACAACAACCCCCTTATTATAAAGACTTCAATTTTCCATCTTCAACTAAAAGGAGGCTACGACCACCTGATTTACAGGCTTCAACTTGAAGGAAGCTACCACTCCCTAGTTTTCCGGCTTGAACTGGAAGGAGGCTACGACCTCCTTTCCTTGCCTCGTCCTGCCACCTTGGTAAGAAGAAGATTGCCGAAACTGTGGACCTGTCACATACCAAACTCTGAATCTGCTGCTAATAACCTCTGCACTCTAGTCACTGCCAAATCATCCCTGTAGATGTCACTGCCACACACTGCTCATTGTCATCCACAATCACTTTAGTATCTCTGCTCTGCTATCGCTGAACATCATCATAGGTTATACATCAAAGTCATAGGGTATGTACTATCATCATCATCAAGTAGCCACCATCATCATCAGCATGTAATGTGTATGTAACAAGTACACATCATAGTGCATGGAAGTATGTCATCACACCATGGCAAGCATCATATCATAGCATGTGTCAAGGAGTGCATCAACATATATATATCATGCATCAATATGCCATATTACACTGGTATATTAATTTATGCTTGTGCACTTATTCACTTCCACGTCACTTTTAGATGCACACATTCTACTATTCATTACCAAATATTCTTCTTAACACTTACAAACACAACTGTACATACTCGTACCTTTTATGCATACCTTGTTAAAGAGTCACTGTAAGTGTCATTATGCTGAAGACTGAATAATCCAAACCGATTAAGAAGTGACCACCATATCAATAAGATGAAACTTCAGAACGTGAGGAGACCTCAGCTTGAGACTGTAAGAGACAGCAGCAAGGATTCTTCAACCAATGAAAGGACTGTAAAAACCAGACTGTGTATGCAAGTTGTTATGGGCTGCTGCCACCAAGTTTTTAAATTTGTTTCATATCCAAGGCGTGGACTACTCAAGCTAACAAATCACCCAAGAATTTCTCAACTTCTGACTGTGTAGATGACAGAAGAGTGAAGACTGTATTTCACCTAAAGTCCAAAGGGGAGCAATCATCAAAGAGCTTGGAACTGTTCACTGTAAAGCTCGGGTCTGCTGAGAACCTTGAATTTACTGTTGCTGCCCATGAAGAGGAGACCAATCAGCTGCTCCAAAAAAAATGGTCCAAAAGGAAAAGAAAAAAAAAATGGATCTCTGAACAAACTCGGGTCTATGTTCATGTTTTTCCCACAGTCATCCGAAGACACCTCAGACAGAACAGTGCGTTGGTTGTATACATCAAAGTGACAAGTTTTTGGTTTATTTATATATTTACCAGCGTTGAGAAAGAGGAGCTGGAGGCCAACTTCTGAGACAGATTTTTTTTTAAACAATTTGATGATTTTATGTGGAGTCGACTTGGTGGAGAAAAGGCTTTCCGCTTTATAAATTGAAACATGATTTTAATTTAATATGGAGGTCTAATTAAATTCTTTTGTTTTAATAAATGATGGGTTCAAATGGTAGTGTCTTATATTTCATTAATTTATTTTATTATTAATTTTATTTTTATTATGACCTTAACCAAGTGTGTGTTATATTTCTATTATTACTTTAGGGTATAATTGATGGGATCAAATGGTAGTGTCTTGTATTTAATATTTCATTAATTTGTTTTATTATTAAACCCTTTTTTAGTTAAACTTTTGAAGGTTTTATTTTAATATTACATTTAAACATTACAAGAGCTCTTTTTGTTAATATTAAGAATTGTTTTAACTTTTTAAAAGTGCTCCAATGTTGAAGGGTTTTAATAAATTAAGAAATGTTTTAACTTGTCATAGTTTGGTGGAGTCGACTTTTAATGAGGGGTTCATACAATCACAATAGTTCAACGTTTGGAGGAATCATGCTTTAATTTAAATTATATATAAAATATAACTAGTTAATGTTAAGTCTTTAAAGTGTTAAATCATTTTATTATGTTTCAATTTAAATTTAAATTTTATTTAAAATGTAACTAGTTAATGGTTAAGTCTTTTTATTAAGAAACAAAAAGATGTTAAATATTTTTACCTTTTAATATTTGATGGGTTTTAGATATTTAATTCAAGCAAGTTTTAATTAAAATTAAAGGGAGGTTAGGGTTTTAGGATAGCTTGTTAGGTCATTAGATTTACCACAAGTGAAGACATATAACCATCAAGGTGTGGGGTGCCTAGGCTTGTCCTAGGGTACCATGACCTTTATCAAACGCAAATGACCACTAAAAGGGTCATTTGGACTTTTGCAACTTCTTCAACCCACCAAAGACACAATTGGGGAATCATAAGACAACCTAGGGGTACTTGAACACTCTACAAGGTGTACAGGTCTTTTGGCAATGCCCAAAGGGCTCCAAGGGCTTCAGACTTGGGCTTGGACAAGGTCAAAAGCTAAGTTACATACATCGTGTCGGCAAATATATCGCCGGGGGTCCAGAATGAAACTTATCGGCAGCAACGGCGAAAATATTGGCAAATGTCGTTTTGCATTAAAAAATACAAAAATAAACATTTTTTTTGAATTTTTTTAACATCTAAAGCAACAACAACATCAAATAAACACATTTCCACATAAATATTAAAATACAACTCATATATAAGATGCATAATATGTCAAATGGTGGATCATGATCAAATATCGAGTTCGACTATATAGTATAAACTATAAACTGAAAATACTGAAATGTGTTCTTGATGGAATGATAGAAAATCACATCAAATGATCAAAATAAATGTCTCTCAAGAGATGAATCATCATGACTCATGAGGCATGTAGATAGTGTATAGAGTCTAGACATAGGACACCAACATAGTATGATAGTACAATGATAAATAATAGGAATCAAGTCATCGACTCCCTGAGGATGATCCTCTAATCAATCTACGCCTTTTACAATTCAAGGGCACCACTCTTCCTCTAGAAGCAGTAGGTGGTCGTGGAGGTGGTCCAGATGAGCCTAGGGTGGAACTAGAACCTCTAACTGCTCGAGTAGATATTGTGGATGAGGGGGAGGTGAATGTGAGCTGTCTCCTCCCAGTCCCAACTGTATGACTCTGTGGAGGTGGTGGCACTGGAGTTGGTCGGCGTTGCAAATGAGTATCAACCTCCTCCTCAATGGCCTCATAGTCATCATCTGGAAGTGGAACATCAGCATCCCCTCCTTCCCCCTCTTCCTCTGACAGATCTGCATCATCATCCTCCTCTTCCTCCAACCATTCAGATGCCTTGTCCATCACAGGATCCTCCATCTCCACCCTCCATTTGTTGGTAGTGTCAATGTCATCCAATGAAATGGCATCTGAATTGGGCACTTTCTCAATTTGTTTCACCTGCAACCTTAGATTGTAGTAGACATAAACCATGTCATTAAGGCACTGAGAAAGTAACATGCATTAGTATGAGATCCATAGTTAGGGGGTGATAAATGATGATAAATTCAAATTCAAAATTGTAATAAATTATATTTAAAATTAATAAAATTATAAAGAAGCAAAGATTATAAATTTAAGTTTAAACTTTAACAATGAACATTTT
>LPNX011045565.1:15680-28595 GCA_001517045.1 Pseudotsuga menziesii | reverse complement strand
GATGCCCACTCATCAGAAAGAAACATCCGCTGCAACTCCATCATAACCTTATGCATAAACTGAAGAGAAATGAAGGAAGTGGCGAATCGTGTGATTGCAATCTGCATCAACTCCTTGTTTCCCGTGAAGCGTCTCATGAGTGAGAACATATGTATGATTGTATATATATTTTGTCACACTCCGAGATGAATCAATGACTTCCTTGATCCAAGGAAGTTTTCCCATGTCCTCTAGCATCAAATCAATGCAATGGGCAGCACAAGGAGTCCAATACAAGCTTGCATACCTCTCCATAAGCATCCTCCCAGCAGCAACATAATTGGCAACGTTGTCCGTAATGACTTGGACAACATATTGTGGACCTATCTCTTGGATAAATTTATCCAGCAAATCACATAATAAGTGTGCATCTTTAACATAGGGAGATGCATCGACAGATTTGATAAAAATTGTCCCCCTGGGACAATTGACCAAGAAATTGATAATGGATCTGCCCTTCCCATCAGTCCATCCATTTGACATAACACTGCAACCGGTGGCCTCCCATGAGTGTCTGAGCTCATCTAAACTCCGGGTGCAATCAACCTTCTCCTCATCAAGGAGTCTCCCTCTCAAATCATTATAGGAAGGCCCCCTATAATTTTGACCAACAACGCCAGCAGCTTGAAACATGGCATGATAGTAGGGATTTTTTTTGGTGATGTTGAAAGGCACATCACCCCATAGAAAACATTTTGTCACAACTCTATCCGCCTCTTCCTTCTCCCTTTGTTTGAGCATGGTTCGAACAGAAGGTTTCCTCGAATACGATGCCACATAAGGTGAGGTTGAAGAAGGCACAGTGGAATGTGGGGGTTGTGTAGATGAGGAGAATGAATGCATGTCACTTGTGGCTCCCATGGTTCGTGATTGTGTTCTAGATGCAAGTTCATTTCTGAATTCCTCCTCATCCCTCTTCTTAGCCATGTCAAGAATGGATTGGTTTGCAATACACATCACTTCTGGGGTAACAGCAGGACAAACATCCACTTCATGCCCAACAAGTTTGGCAATGTGGTATTTCAAGCGGCTAATTCCACCAGAAATATCCTTCCCACATAGTTTGCAATTCAACCTTTGCCGATTATTAGGGTCAATTGGCTGCCCATACTCCCACATTGGATCCAATGGCTTTGGCATTGTGTCACCTATGCCACAACAAACAAACAAAAATGAATAAATTTTAAAATGTTATTCTTTAAAATTTTGATTCTTGAACAATGAAAACAATGAAATTATTAAAACATTCAAAGAAATGGAGGGTGGCCTACCTAAAAGGATAAAACACTATAGGCTATGATTGTAATGGCAAATCTACACCCTACACTAAATCTACATTAACCAACAAATCTCAAGCAAAAAGAAAAAGAATGAAAGAATACATACCTGAATAGATTTAGATGGCAATGGAAACTTGATTGTTTGCCACCTTCCTCTCTTGTAGAAAATCCCCCAAAACAGCAGTGCTCCACTTCCTCAGTTGCAAAGTGAAAATGAACCCCAAAAACCCATCCGCGGCCTCTTTATGGCTAAAAAAACGAATTTTTTTCCAGCAGGGCGATATTTTCTATTGACTCGCGATATTTACTGAATATATCGCGATATTTTAATGTGTCGCGATATTTTTAAATCTCGGGAAAATGTCGCGATTTTTTCTTGCCGATATATCGTCGGCTCTTTTGACTCGCAATATATCGCGATATCGGCGATATATGTAACTATGGTCAAAAGGTCTCCTTAGACACTGACACTTACTTAACCCTTAGGGGCTCCTCAAGGGGCACCAACACACATCAACACACTCTTGTTGGCATCAATGACAATTTAGTCAACATCTTCAAATTTTTGCCAAAGTGCCTCTCTGCCTGTTCATGAGTTGCTGCAAAACAAGTAATAATTAATCAAATATGCTAAATAATTGATTGAAACAATAAAAATTTAACATATTAATCAAGTACTCTTTAAAAGGTAAAATTTTGAAGTATTGAAAAGTACTTGTTAGAAGCTAGATCTATGAGATTAGACTTTAAAAGTCAGATCTAACTAAACAGTAAATGTAAATCAGATTTGGCTTATCAAAGTAATCGGTAACCAAAAAAATTCAAATTTTAGATGAGAGAAAAAGAGGAATAGTAAGCCCTTGAACTTGGGTGATGGGGTCTTCCAAGTGGGACTCGGAGGGATTGTGTCCTTGGTATGCTTGAAAAGAAAATAGAGTCAAACTAGAACGCCTTCCTCTTCAAGTTAAGCAACCTGCAATCCTTTGAACATGCTTGTACAAGAAAGATTAATCACATTGGTGTTTAATCACACAAAAATCTCATATAACATGAATTGAAACAAAAATAACATGTATCTCTAAGGTATCTTATGCAACTAAACAGTAAGATGATAGCAAACAAATCTACTTCTCTTACCCTACTAAGAGATATCTCTCATTCAAAGGCCAACAATTACTCAACAAACAAGTAATGAAAAGACACAGATTACCTCCCAAAACTAACAATAAGCATCCACATACATGAAGAGAGTCACACGATTCTTGCCTCCAAAGCCTTTTATTCATTCAATAAGTTCAACAAATGTTTCCTTAGGTTCCTCTAAGGTTTTCAACAAACGTTTCCATCATGAGCCATTTAGAGCCTTTATTTAGTAGCAGATGCAGAGTCTTTCCTTTCCAAAACTGAGATCTTCTTATCCTTTGAGATGATTTCAATGGTGACTTAGTTCATATGAGCAGAGCAGCAACGATGGTGCACAGTTCACAGATGGGCATACCAATTAGAGACATGTATATGGTGAGATTAGGTATATTGCTCCTTGGTAGGTTTGTGCTCTTTGATGTATACTAACACCTTTGACTTGTTATGCTATGATGATTATGGTGACCTATGCTTATATTATATGTTTCACTGGTGATTAACTTGTGTTGAGAATGATTAAAGAATTTGATGTTGAAGAACATTGCTTATGCCATGCTTTACACAACTTTTAAGCTTAAGTGCTATGTTGGTTCCATGTATCACTTGTCTTCATCCATCTAGTATCATCCACGGTTGATTTTTCCCATGACTTATGATTGATTGAGACCTATGAGATTGACGATCATCTTCCCCACTTCGACCCCTATGCATGATGGATCCCACGTTGTTTTGTCTCTCAGCTCTAAGTTGTGCAACAAAACTTGCCGACACCTTGATCATTTTGGGCCAGGAGAACCTGTTGGTGTTCGTTTTTGAGCTTAGGTGAGTTGGGTTTTGAAGCCTTGACCTCTTTGGTCGGTTGCCCCCGATGTTTGGTCATGACTGTGGATATCTCCCCCTAGTTGCCTGAAGAGTGTCAGCTAAAACTTGAAGCAATATGTATGTCATCATTACATGCATTATGTGTTACATGCTATATACTAAGAATGCAAGCCTTCAAATAAAGTTGCAAATTGTGTCTTTTGCCACAACTCAAAAAGGGCTATGAAAAGAAATTGTGAAAGGCCCAAATAAAGCACTGGATAAATAAATGCAAAATCTAAAAATTGTTGGCCATCTTATTGAAATGTAATGATTAATTCCTCATGGATCCTATGGGTTTTGATGTGAGATGGAGTAAGTGACAACTAATTCTAAGTGTCCCCTATGATCTCTTCACTACAATTTCTTGTGTACTCAACACAAGGGTCCTAGAAAAGATCCTCACGGAGCTTGATTGTTAGCTTGGATGTGAGTTGTAGACATGTTAAAGTTGAATGGACTCTTTTTAGATCAACTCATCCACTTGTGAGACATCACCATTCCCTATTGTTTATTTGTCATGCATATGTCACTGTGGTTGTGTGTACTTGTCATCATTTGAAGAGATCATATGGTCAAAATCATCTAGAGGTCATTTCCCTTTTACCTCAACCTTGTTTTCCACCTTCACCCAACATTAGCAAATAGATTAAGCTTTGAAAGTATGGCATATACAAGGGACGTCAAAAAGATTCAATGATTACTCAAAGACATAGGTATATCTTATTGATTGTTATTATTATTATGTATTATTGCCACCGTGATTCTGAATGGCATAATTTAAGTTGGGTTTTAATATACATCTTGGAGCAGTTCTTACCTTGGATGCATGCAAGTTTAGCTTAGCTCAGCATCTCACCTCCAGTTTGGGTATTTTGACCTGGTCAACCCAATTGACCAAGTCAAACACGGTTCCCAAGGCAATGACTACAAAAATCAACAGTACTTATATCTGCTCCAAACATGCCCAGAACCAATACTGCAGTGTCAGTTTTCACCAGTTGGTCACAGTTATTGAGTTCCAAATATTATTATTATTTTTTATTGACTTTGGCCATTATTTTTATTATCAGATGATGATATTTATGAAATTTTAGTGGATTGATGTGTATGACTAGTCACTTGTACCATTATACTATGTCTCCAAACACTTCTGTGCAGCCAGTTTGCCCCAATTCTTAGCCTGAATGGAGTTATGATGATTATTATTATTTTCAGAGGATGTACCACCCAAAAATGAACTAGGAAATCACTGAAAAAATCGATTTGGATTGTGTGGTCAAGGAAATGGCAAGAGAATCTCTATGGGTGATTTATTATGGATCTCTGGACATATTTGCAACAGTTTCAATTAGTTTGATGTCCAAGATTATTTATTGGGCTTTCTCAATGAGGATGTCCCCCATGGGGCACCCCTCACCTTGGATGTGATGCATTACATTGATATATCTTATGTTATGATGTATTTCACCTTAGTAAGGCATCATTGGGCAAAAAGTGTGCCCCTCTTGACTTGGTCATGTTGATCCATGTATTGATCCGTGTAAAATTGTTCTCCATAGTTGATGTTGTTTTAATCTCAACCGTTGGATGAAAAAATATGTTAAAAGCTATATAAAGAAGATACCCCCCACCCCCATTGTAAACCATGAGCTCTGGCATTGAAACTTCTAAATAAATAGATTTTTCTAGGATTCAACACTTGTGTACTTTTAGATGATTGAAACTATTTCTCTCTTGCATTGAGTTATTCCATCATAGCTTTCTTGTATCTTTTAGATCCATTTCGATTTGCAGTCAAAGAAGGCGATTTGGAGACGGGGCGCATTGGTGAAGCTTCAAATCGGGTTTTCGACCGGGAGTGATTATTTCTTTGACTCTTCGCTTCTTGATTATTAGATTCTGTTTTGCAAATCCCGATTTGCTCTTCATTACTTATTGGTTTTCCCTTTGTGTGGCGGGTAGAGAGAACGCTAGGGTCATTGAACAAAACATTTTCATCAATATCTTGTCTAAATTTCTCATTTGATCTATGAGGAAGCAATCATCGTCATCCAGGAAGGTATCTACAAGTTCTAGGTAAGTTTCTCAACTTCTTTCTCTCTGTTTTAATTTTTCATGCATTGCCCATCATCTATTTGTACTGAAAACCCCTTTGTAGTAAATAGGAAAATTCATCGAGCCATATTTCTCTTGGAAATTCAAAATTTGGCGATTTGGGTTTTGACAACCATCATCCAAAATCCAAACTGCCTCTTAGGCGTCACCATTGGACTCCATTTACCCATTCTTCTGTGGCACTGATCTCCTAGGAAAATCTCCCCCCTTCATTGTCAATGATTTTCTGATTTTTGTGTTTTTTTGGTTTTGTTTGGATTCATACACCGTCATACTTGTCATCTAAGCAACAAACCAAGTGTGTTAGAAGCCCTAATTCATTATCAAGCCTAAGCTAGGGTTTTTCCCTAATATTACATTCAAATCCCCCTAGGATTTCAAGTTTGATCAGTTGAACTAACACACAAATTCTAGATTTGGTTATTAAATCCATAAGTCACTAAGTAAATCAACTTGAGTAACATTTTCGACATTTGTAACTACTCTCCACTCAAGTATTCTTAAAATTGTGGCTTTATCCTTAGATCTAGGGTTTACAACTTTTGCCTTACGTATTCTATGCTTTTAGTTTGATCTGGTGATTTAGCTTTAGGTCTTTTCTTTTAGGATAGGTCTTCTCCTTTGTCACTTGGGCTTTAGTGGCACAAAGCAAAGGATATTTCAACCGGCGTGACAACCTTTCCATTATCTAGGGGTTGGGGTATCCATAGGTCACAACTTTGGTATTCTTCCCCCTCTTCCATCCGGAATAGGAACACTCCAAGTGGAAACTACAAGATTTGTGATAACATGGCCAAAAGTTAAATTAGAATGAAGTTATGATCACAATAAATTGAACAAAAGCTTATTTACTAAAATATCCTAACATAAGAACAACAATAGACAGAAATCCATATAGGACCAAGTAAATAAATAATTGAATAAGATAGATGATAGAATGAATGAATAGAGAAGTTGATGGTACAATGCCATATGATAGTGTATATAAAATTGAATAAGTTAGATGATAGAATGAATGAATAGAGAAGTTGATGATACAATGCCATGTTACACTATACTTATATACATTGACTAGTCACCAAGGTTGAACAGTCCTTTCCTCCTTTAGTTAGGATGTGACAGTTCATTTATTTTTATTATTATTTATTTGATTTTTATATATATTATGTTCATTATAGACATTGCATCTATGGGCTAGTCTCTTACATAACTTTGAAGGATGAGTTACCAATAGACAGTAAATTTTAAGGAAAAAATGTTAATGGACATTTTACACATAATCACTAATATTATAGGCATGTAGGAGTTCGGATAACTAACATTTAATGTTGCATTGCAACTAAATATTAGAATGCTACAATTTGCTCAACATATACGTTTCATTTATCACTCTAATTTTCATTTAGCAACAAAAGAAATTTGAATCAAATTTTATTTATTTATTTATTTTTTCTTTGTATAGATATTTTAATTTGTTTATTCCATGGCACATAGCTCTGTTGGTACTTAATATAAAGATGAGCTAACAGAAATGCAATGCCATGTTGCAAGGATATTTTAATTTGTTTATTCGATGGCATATAGCTCTGTTGGTACTTAATATAAAGATGAGCTAACAGAAAGGCAATGCCATGTTGCAAGAAACTAAACCAATTTGTCATAATGGCATTTTCTCTGCAATTAGCATATACTCTTCGGCAAAGTAGGAATGTGCATAAAAATAGGAAAGATCCCTATGTTAGTTGTATACAACTATATTCTAGTTTTTAATCCTTCGTAATATCCTTCTTCATCCTTCGTAATATCCTTCTTCATTGTTCCTTTGCAGTTAGAGAGAGAGAGAATTTGTGAACTTCATAGAAAGACACAAAGGGAATGTCACGGAAAGGTATTTCCCAATCCACAATATAATTGTAGGAGTTTGACTTTTGTAATTATTAGTTGTTTTCCTTAATTTGTATTAAGAGGTAAGCATTCAATATTGCCCCGTATGGTTAAGAACTTGAGATTGCATGCAAGTTAAGAGCTGAAAGGATTTACTTCGTAATAAGGAAGTGGGTTCTAAATAATAGTTAGTGTTTCACCTCTTCTTAATGGAAAAAAGATTATATATATAAAACAATAATGAGGTGGATTGACATGTTCTATGTAGATGGGTAAAAGACCCCTCAACCTAGCTGAAGACATACCAACCAATTGAATCCAACAACTAGTCCAGCCACTCGTTACCATATACGTGTACGGATGTTTAAATGGATTAAGTACGATACAAACAAAAAAAATGAATTTGAAAAAACCAAATACGATCAAAATACCAAAGTATATTTCAAAAGAGTGACATATGATACAAGTTCGATGGCAAAACATCTCGCATATACAATGGAATTTTTTTGTCTCATACAAGTTTGATGTGGAGATTAATACAATCAACAATAAATTGACCATATTTTTCATATATATGGCCGAGTATGGACATACATCCATATATAAATGGCATGAAAGCCATATACGGTAATTATGGCCTATCCACCAACCAATCGACAACCATCAATTACAATTACGAGGTAGTTGAACCATTATCTACTGTAACCATCAAAATAGATACAAATTAGGCATGCACGAAGAAGTTGATGAATCTTGAAGTTAGATGAGTGTCAACACAGTTATAATTTTTGTTCTTTCACAGTAATGGTCGAGATTTTATGTTAAAATTGCTGTAGCCAAATCGTACAAGTAGGGTTTACAAAATGGGAGGTAGTCATGGACTCTGGAGTCTGGAGGCCTTATTCCTAAGTCTTTCTTTACATATGTTCCTTCCAGAAAATAGTTAAATATGTCTGTCCAAAAACTCTTGAACACTATTGATTGCAAAAATAGACTTCACGCAACCAACATCTCCACCACTTCATGAGGCTTGATCAAAGGAAGGTGAGTATTTATAGCAATTTTAATGTCCTCTTGTACCCTTGGGTTTTTTACGAAAACGTATAGCATGGGACGAGGGTATGGAGGAGGTATTTTATCATATATAGTTGCATATACCATTCTTCAAAAGTTTTTGTTATATTAAATTTGGTTTTAGTATTAAGTTTTAAGTTTTAACTGATTTTTTGTATTTTTAATATTGTGTTCTGAAAAGAAATAACTTGAGAAGATTGCTGAATTAAAAGAAACATAAGTATTTTGTTTTTGAAATGTATATTTTAAATCTTTTAGAATAAGCAACCAGGAAGAAAGCAGAAGGAAAAAATAAATGAGTAAATTAATATCCAAGACGATATATGATCAGAATCACATTCATCATAAATAAGATGTTCCACAAATACATTCATTGACGAAACAATGATTTGGCAGTCCTCTACAAAAGGATGGACTGAGAGTTCTCAAAACTTGGCCAGATGTTTACCAAGACCATACCAAAACAAGCCACGGTTTCAAAGGAGTAAGGATGGATAATCATGCTCATGAATGATGAAATACATTGCTTTTGGATATTATTCACCAATTATCGCCTAGTAAACCCAACAACAAATGACTGAAAAAATTGCATAGAACAACATATATCTGAATCTTAAGAGAAAAATTCAACACATACATTCGTCAAAATTCTTAGAGAGCGTCCCTGCCATCATCAGTGTTGTTAGATTCTCTAAAATGTATCAGCTAGGATGAATAATGCAATTAAAATCAAGTAGAGCCTTTTGGCATACCTCTCTTTTCTATCGCATCTCTATAATTGCCTTTGAGGCTTTTCTTCTTTCTGTAATAACATTGAAAAGGTAGTTGCAGTTCTGAACTGCTTTATTAATATTAAAATAAATGGTAACAATAATAAAGCAACACAAAACATTCAGTAAACAAAGTCACTTTATAAATAGGATATGTTCGAGGATATAGTCAATCCAAAAAAATTGAGGGAGGTGGTTCAACTAATACATGATATTTCCAAAAGATCAAATACCTTGGGAAACTACTCACACAAACAGATCATAGATCAACACACCGGGTTTTTGCTTGGTAAAACCCTCAAAGAGGGAAACAATCCACAGCCCCAGCCAAATAGCTACTTGCAATATATTATGCAAAAGAAAAAGAATGTTACACATGAGTGATCTGAAAATCTTAATTTACCAATTTAACCATTAGTTCTTCATTGATAACAAATATTTTTCACTTAACTGGATCTTTAATTTGGCAGTGCATCTTGCAATGTTGAGTGGTTAGTTTCTCTTAACTAAACACTTATGCTTATGAAAACCAACTGGCATAATCCATTCTTCATGAGAGATGATAAAAAGAGATCAAGAGAGAGCAATACCAACAAAATCACTCCAAAACTTGATAACGGAATTCACCAGACATCCTCGCTACGTCTTCGGATCTACTCCCAATAGTGAGAGAGTCGAGACCGCTCTTCATTAATCTCAAAATGCTGAAAAATACAAAAGAAAGGATTACAAAGCAAGTGCTGAAGTCACCCTTTAAATCTGCAACTTAAAGACAGAAACAACTGTCACTGGATTCTGTAGGAAATTCTGAGACTTTAGAGTATGAACTTTGCCATATTTTGGCTCAGCTTCACAGGATCTTGAAATACCTTTCAAATCCATTGTTTAGACTCGGAAACAAAGGCCGTGGTTGCATTTCTCTTGAAATTCTGAATCTTTTGAGTATAAACTCGATATACTTGTGCACAGGTGCTTGGGACTCACCCCTTGGCACAAACTTTGAGACTGTGTGTTGTGCCTTTTGTTGTCAGACCCATACCTCAGGATTCATGCTGTATTGTGTCTCGATTTACGTGCAAAGTTATGTTTCTCGAACTGTGTCTGGTTGTACCTCGATCTGCATGCTAGCACTTTACTCTCTACACAGTGTGTAACTGCCTCAATATGTGTGCTCGTACTTCACATTGGACTACATGCACCTAATTGTGTCTCATACGACATGCTCTGGACCATCTTCCATAATACCAAAAAGCATGTATATATAATGGGTCAGGTTCAAACCCGCCCCCCAAAATAATCATTTTAAAACAACTTGAAATAAAATATGCCACATTTGGCATAACAAACAACGCCTTTGGCATAATGGTTAGGGAATTGGAACCATAGCAGGGAGGTTGCGGGGTCAAACCCCATCAACCCCCTTTTTCTGCACCACATAACTTAAACAATTAAATTTCTGTTTTGTTTAATAAACCACATACGTGGTGTAATGGTAAGGCACCCAGTTCATAGATTGGAGGTTACATGTTCGAATCTCACAGAGGACAATCAGGACATATAAGTCCCTTTTGGGCTCATCGAGGGTGCCATGTGGCATGCCCTCATTGGCCCATGTGGCACTCCACCATTGGTCCACGTAATCAACCTCTGCCACGTTAGTTTCCATGTGTCAGCTGCTCAATAGTCCCCTTGTCTGCCATGCCAACATACGATTGCCATGTGACACTACCACATCAATGCCATGTTCTCATCCATGTCAGCCATTCTGGCCACGTGTCACTCTGTCACTCTGCCATGTGTCATCTATACCGCCACGTCACCATATAAACTGCCACGTCAACATCCTACATTGCCACGTGGCACTTTCTTGTGCTTCCACATGGCTAGACCGCAAGACCACTTTTTTTACTTATTTTGTTGAAACTTCAGAACACTGTATCTTCCTCATCCGACATCCGTTTGAGGTGATTCCAACATCGTTGGAAATCTCTCATCGACCCGTACGCAACGATGCTATTCCCATTAGCATTTGAGACTCTTAAACTTTGAGCAATCAAAGATCCACCTAAATTAATGAGTTTCTCATAATCGATCATCGAGCAAATGACCCTCCATGCTCTTTAAATAGAGATCATGGACCAGTCGAGTGTTAAGGCACAAATCAATAGCCGTTAAGATCGAGGTGAAGATGAACCATCGGATCACTCTATGTCTAGAACATATTGTGGTTGTCGGATTACGTAAGTACAAATGCATACTAAAGAAACACACTTTACTTAATGACAAGTTTTGCCAACAAATGACATGAACAAGTTCATGTACTTCATTGGCAAAACTTTGACAGAAAAACATACTAGTGTTCTTCTTTATCCTTTGCCTTAGTTTAATGATATAATACTAACTGAAGCAGTTGTGAAAGGATTTTGTTTGTTTTATAATAAGGAATATAATAAACAACAAATCATGTTTGAATTATTGCTTTAAAAGATGTCTAACATACAAGTCTACTTATACTACTAAGAATGTATGTAATTGTTGAATTTAATTCAGTAGCTTGCCACATGGCGTGCCCTCATTGGCCATGTGGCACTCCACCAATGGTCCACATAATCCACAGTCACCGCCCAATCAGCATGCTACATCAGTGCCACATCAATATTATAGCTTAGTCATCTACCACAGCATCACCTGCCATGTCGATCGCCACACCAACCTCCGTCACGTCAGTTGCCACATGTCAACTGCTTAATAGTCCACATGTCTGCCATGTCATCATACGACTACCACATGGCACTACCAAGTCAGCGCCATGTCAACCACCCCTACCATGCGTCACCTTGTTAGTTTTCCATGTGTCATTCATTCTACCACGTCAACATCCTACAATGCCACATGGCACTCTCTGGTGCTACCACATGGAAAGATTACAAGCCCTTCCTCTTTACCAGTTTTGTTGAAACTTCAAAACATTATATCCTCATACGACGTTTGTTTGAGGTGATTCCAACGTCGTTGGAAAGCTCTCTCTGATTCCTATGCAACAGTGTTATTCCCATCATCAATTGAAACTATTAAATTTTGAGCAATCATAGATCCACCTGGATCAATGAGTTTCTCATAATCGATCATCAAGCAATTGACTCTCCATGCTATTTAAATAGAGATCATTGCCCGATCGGGGATTAAGCCACAAATCAATAGTTGTTAAGATCAAGGTGAAGATGAACCGTCAGATCACTCTATGTCGAGAACATATTGTGGTTGTCGGATTACATAAGTACAAATGCATACTAAAGAAACACACATTACCTAATGACAAGTTTTTGCCAACGAATGACATGAACAAGTTCATGTACTTTCTTGGCAAAACTTTGACAGAAAAACATGCTAGGGGTCTTCTTTATCCTTGTTGCCGCCTAATTCGCACCTCGGGTAACGTGGCAGAAATCTTCAAGCCACTGGGTGCGACCTTGGGGGCAAGCTCGAGCCAAGTGCTGTCACCTGATACTCAGCTCCTCCGTCTAGGCCAACTCCTAGCGAAGCCAAGGGGGGTGGACCCTAATGAAAAGTAAAATCTAAGGCTTTTACTCTACAAGAGAAGTAGTTAATTCTAGGAGTTTTATTATGGAATGAATGAATTTAAGAAATTACCAATTACTGCAAACAAAACTTAACCTTAGCAACACCTTAGCTCAAATTGGATACACAAAACTCAATGACACATTGCGTGATTAACTTATGAAAAA
>LPNX011045530.1:0-12450 GCA_001517045.1 Pseudotsuga menziesii | reverse complement strand
CTTGGCGTGGCTACCTCTGTGAATATTGTGGGTCTTACTTGATGTCCCCACTGGGTTAGGTTGACAAAAACTACAACCAAACAAATTACCCCAAGAGCCCATAGGGTTTCCATGATGTGTATTTCGTCGGAAAAAACATGTGCTCCTACAAAGTGCTATAAGGCTTTTGTGTTTTTTCTTATCATTGCAATTTGCCACTATAAAATTTAACAGCTATGGTTTTTGCACAATGAAATAAAAGTACCAAAAATGAAATGGAGAACTTTACCTGAGGAGTTGCATAAGGAGCATTAGAACCCAGGATAGACCTAACTTCATCACAATCAAGGAATAGGTCAGATGGTTTATAAAGCTTCCCATCAAGACTTGATTTTACCCAGCAATATTCACGAATCTTTAAAACACATGAAGACTCTGTATACTTTCCTTCCTTCACACCAGGACTACCACAGCAGTAAGTAGCTTTTTTGGCACCATATAGGTCATCCCACACACTATCAAGAACTTGAAGGAAATGTGAGCATCTATCTACATATGTGCTTGAACTTGACAAGGCTGTCAGTATATCCACCAACTCAGGAGATTCCCAATCCTTTACAGTCCAGCCTACTGAATTCACATTCTCTTCCCATGCTAGGTCTTTACATATACTACAAGACTGGTCTTCCAGTTTCTTCTCAATATTAACTACCTGCATAAGATCAGTGACACCAAGCTCTGTGAAAAATTTATGCCACTGTAGCATGTTCAATGATTTCACTTCATTCGAAGAAAATTGTAGATACACACTATCAATTTCGTTCCAAATAACACTTGTGCCGGCAAGAACTTTTCTCATGTCTGCTGGATTACCAAATTCTCTGCTAAAGTGAAGTGATTCTGAACCAGCACATCTATATCCATTATTTGTTATGATTATAGCTTTTTCTTGCAGCTCTCGTATTATTTTTGGCCTTTCCAAGTGGCATAGTGAACAATTTGACTGCAAATGTATCATGATAAAGGCCAGGTATTCAGCCAAAATTAACTTATCTTTTGTCATGCATTTAACACTTGCCATAGCTTGTAAAATATGTTTCATCACAACTTCATGTGCTGACAACTAACCAATTCCAACACGCTGTAGCATGCATACAATCATATCCGAATCGGCTCTGACCACAACATCACCACCTACTGCTGGAGAGAAAAAGAGAGAAGGGTGTACAGTTCTTAACTCACAATATAACTTTGGGAAGTTTTTCAAAATATGCATACCATCAAGCCCAGATCTATTGGCCTCACATGGTAACCAAATAGAATCTTCTCTAATTGAAGTATATGATCCATCGGAAAGTGGAATAAATGGGATTTGAGCAAGATCATTAAGGTAGTCAGATTCTAAGTGCTCACAGGACAAGGCAAATGTTACTAAGGGCTCAGGCCATTCTAAACCATAAACACTCCTTATTGTTGCCTCTTTGTCCTTCTTTCCTCCCTTAGGATAGGCCTGATATACATATACATGGGCACAGTTGTTAATAAATTACAGACAAAATTATGAATGAAAGTTGCATTCATTCTTTTACCCAAGGGCCAAACTATATCAGATCAGAAATAAGCTTACATATTTCAAGTGATAGGGCAGCCGAAGTATGAAATGTTCAATAGTCAATGCATTCAGTGAGTGCCCACCTACGTTAATTACGGCCTGCATCATTCATCCCCATACAGGGCACATACAAGAATCAAATGGCTGCATATGAAGAGCATTAAAAAAAATGCCACAGGTTCAGTTGCATTCCTTGTCATCCAATCCTCGTTCAATTTAAATTTTTTCAAAGTAGAGTAAACAGGTGAACCATGATATTGGTAATGCTTGAGTTTTGCATCCATAAAACATTTACAATATTTAAGGCACGACATACCTTGCGCATAAAAAACACGACCATCTGAGGAGTTGCCGGTAATCCATGCTCAAGGAATGGCTGTAGTTGAAGGAAAGGTAAATCGTTTATTTTCTACACATGGATATATAACTTTAATGACTGCCTTTATTTTTAAAATGAAAGGTCAGAAACGAGGGGGAGATGAGGGGAAATGCTTTACTATACATACGTTCATCATGCAGACATTGTAAATATTGATCCAAAATGCCAACTTCTGCTGATGTGACACGCTTTTCAAATCCACAAAACTTAGTTTGTCAGTAAGAACCCTACAGAAATTCCAAATTACAAATCAACCAAATTTCAATACCATATCATGCCATTAGATAAAGTGCTAAATGTGAAAGAAATTTACAATGAGAGAAACTTACTTTAATCTCCTTAGAAAAGGAATGGAAATTGGTATCTGACTTAAGTCAATGGAGGTGGTTATGATGTCATGAAGGTGTTTGTACGGACCAACATCTCTTACTTCTGAATCTGCACAAACCCCATATGGATCTTGGAAATCTATTTCTTTATAACTCTGCATGGGAGTCTTACAGCTCACAGTGCTTCTGGAACCATAACTTCTTAAGCTTATACTTGATGATGTTGATCGTGACACTACTAATGATATATCCTGTTCTGATCCTATGGACTGCTTTGTCAGCTTCAAAAATATACTCGAAAAGCATTTCACCATCTCTTTAGAAATCCTGTTGGGATCCATGTCTTTAACATCTTGTAAATAACTCAAACCGGGCACATTTACTGGTCCCAAATTACAAGTTATCATAGTATGTTCTGTCTGGCAGAAATTTTCAAAAAAATATGAATGAGCTTCCATTCCTGTAAATTTCATTATGGAATGGTAACTGTAAAACTTTGGAAACAAAAAGAGAAGACAACTGAAAGATAAACCAAAATTAAAATCATGGACATGTTTGCCATAACCTATATAACAAGTCCTATCCGAAGAATGTCTCAAATTTCAATACCTGTACTTTTAGAGAATGTATCTGCCTCTTCGAAGTCTTGTTGTCCTTTGGAGACCATTTTTGAGGTGCAGTCCCTAGTTTTGACAATCGAGGCAAAGAATGTGGATTTCTAGGGGTTAAATGCAGCTGATTCTCTTTTCCATGGCCAGGCTCCGAGGGCCCCAAACTCTTTTGCACCCCCTTGGACAGTTTTGGGGCCTCCTCGGCAACCACCTTGTGAGGAGAATGCTTGAAATTTGTAGCTTGAGTTACAAAAAGAAGGCCACTGGCCTCAGAGCCAGAGCCAAATGATGCTTTCCTTCTATGTACACTTCCAGTTTCAGAAGCCACATCAGGCGGGGATTCATTTATAGAGGGAAGCAAACCTCCAACAACAAACTCTCTTTTGCCTTGTTGACTTTCTTGGACAGAATGGTGACCCCATGAAGGAGACCTAAGAAGCTCTGGCTTCTTTACTATAGATGATTGTTCAGCATTTTAAATAGGTTCTATTTGTTTCCTGGATAATGAGATATAAACAGCCTCCTGATACAAACCTTGCCTTAAATGTACAATTTGTTCCTCGAGACGAACAACCTCCTCCTCTAGCACAACTACTTCTGCAAGGAGCTCCAGTGTCTGAATACAAAATCAAAGCAATACTACTTGTTAAATCCTGTCCAGTCAGAGTAAGTTGGAAATGGCACACTGCACTTTTATGCCTAAGACACCTGAAAATGCTTTTGTAGAAGATATAAATATCTGTAGGAACTAACACTACTAAGTTATTGAACTAAAATATAATTGTAGATTCCCACAACAATAAAAACTTTGAATGACATATGAAGTTGTTTCTAAATATATTTTGTCTTCCGATCCTAGTATAAAACTTCTGAACTATAACCAAATGATCAAATTCAGACCATTCTAAGACTTAATTGACATTTTAGGAACATGTATAAAGAGTTTAACCCATACCTTCGCAGAAAGATACAGTGGAAGCCGAGGAAGAGCACCAAGAGGTTGTGTAAATGCTCTTTCCAATGCTCTGTGCACATTCTCCTCATACCTAAGCTTCTTCCTTAGCTTCTCTATCTACAATTCACAGCAGAAATTTGTCAATGCCAGAACCTATGTTCTATCCAATCAGAACTCAGATTCCTTTTCTTTATTGTATGAGAATCCAATAAAATACATTAAAGTTTACTACCCTTGCCATTTTCTGCTAGAAAGTGAATGATTATATACAGGAAACTGAATCGTGACTATCAAATAAATAAGATAGATCATTGTGCTTGTAATTGAGATTCCTTGGCAGCACCCCTCTCCAAGGCCTTCAATCAATTCATTTCCATGCGAGCTTTCTGTTCCTCGGTGATCTGGTTCTCGCTTTTCCCTTGCCCAATCACCTCACTTTGGGACTGTTGCAAGCCCTGTTACTCCTGAGTATTGTTGAGAGTCGGTGGTTGAGAGAAAGAATGGCTATCAACTACATTTTCTGGACCCTTAGATTGTCAGCAAGAACCCTGCAGAAATTCCAAATTACAAATCAACCAAATTTCAATACCATATCATGCCATTAGATAAAGTGCTAAATGTGAAAGAAATTTACAATGAGAGAAACTTACTTTAATCTCCTTAGAAAAGGAATGGCAATCGGTATCTGACTTAAGTCAATGGAGGTGGTTATGATGTCATGAAGGTGTTTGTATGGACCAACATCTCTTACTTCTGAATCTGCACAAACCCCATATGGATCTCGGAAATCTATTTCTTCAGAACTCTGCATGGGAGTCTTATAGCTCACAGTGCTTCTGGAACCATAACTTCTTAAGCTTATACTTGATGATGTTGATCGTGACACTACTGATGATATATCCTGTTCTGATCCTATGGACTGCTTTGTTAGCTTCAAAAATATAATTGACAAGCATTTCACCATCTCTTCAGAAATCCTGTTGGGATCCATGTCTTTAACATATTGTAAATAACTCAAACCGGGCACATTTTCTGGTCCCAAATTACAAGTTATCATAGTATGTTTTGTCTGGCAGAAATTTTCAAAAAAATATGAATGAGCTTCCATTCCTGTAAATTTCATTCTGGAATGGTAACTGTAAAACTTTGGAAACAAAAAGAGAAGACAACTGAAAGATAAACCAAAATTAAAATCATGGACATGTTTGCCATAACCTATATAACAAGTCCTATCCGAAGAATGTCTCAAATTTATGCAACCCAATAAGTACACAGTGCCCTGTGTTATCAAGGCTTGCGCTGCTGTCAGTGTTCTGCAAGATGGTAGGAGGGTCCATTCTTTTGCAATAAGAAATGGGTTTGGATCAGATGTGGTTGTGGAGAGTGCTCTTGTGGATATGTATATAAAATGTGGAAGTGTAGATGATGCATGCCAAGTGTTTAACAAAATGTCTCAGAGAGATGTGGTTTCGTAGACTGGAATGATTTCTGGGTACGCCCAAAGTGGGTATGGGAATGAAGCCTTAGGCTTGTTTCGGCAAATGCAGGGTGCAGGTGTGAGGCCTGATCCAGTCACTATTGCAAGCTTTCTCCCTGCATGCTCTCACTATTCAGCTTTGCGACAGGGCCAGGAGATCCATGGTTTCATGATTAGGAATGGATTTGAGTCAAGTGTCATTTTGGAAAGTGCACTTGTTGACATGTACGCAAAATGCAGAAGTATAGAAGATGCACAGCGACTATTTGACAATATGTCTCAAAGAGATGTGGTCTCATGGAACGCAATGATTACAGGTTGCTCTCTTAATGGCCTTGAGCACGAGGCACTGAAATTATTTGATCAGATCAAACTTTCAGGAATCAAACCTAATCAGGTCACCATTGCGGGTGTTCTGTCAACATGTGCCCACTTGAAAGATCTGCAGCAGGGCAAGCATGTGCATGATTACATCATCACTAGTGGATTTGAGCCAGATGTCATTGTGATGAATGCCCTTGTAGCCATGTATGCTAAATGTGGAAATACTGAAGAAGGATACCGTCAATTTGAAAGTATGAGTGAAAAATATTTGATTTCATGGAATACAATGATTGCAGGTTATACCTTGAATGGCCATTGTGAGGACGCAATTAAGCTTTTCTGCAAAATGCAACTTGCTAATGAAACGCCTAACTCCATTACCATCACTAGTGTTCTTCCTGCTTGTGCCCACTTAGTCTTCGTGAAACTTGGTGAAATGATCCATGGCTATTTAATCAGAAGAGGATTTGAGTCAGATGTTAGCGTAGGGAGTTCCCTTTTATATATGTACAGAAAATGCAGAAATATGGAGAGTGCACGTAAGGTATTTGACAGCATGTCTCAAAGAGATGTCATCTCATGGAATGCAATGATTGTAGGGTATGCTCAGAATGGAAATTGCAATCTTTCTTTGACGCTCATTTGTCAAATGCATGGTGAAGACATGAAACCCAATTCAATAACCGTGGCCAGTGTTCTCTCGGCATGTGGTTATCTAGCAGCTCTTCAACAGGGAAAGGAGATTCACAATTTTACACTTCGAAATGAATTTGAACTAGATATTTTTGTGGGTACTGGACTTATTGACATGTATGCCAAATGTGGGAGCATAAAGGATGCACGACTAGTATTTGATCAAATGTCAAAAAAAGATGTAGTCTCATGGACGGCAATGATTTCAGGGTATGCCATACACGAGCATGGTGAGGATGCCCTCACCCTCTTTTATCAAATGCAACGTGCAGGATTGAAACCAGACCACATCACCTTCACAGCTGTTTTATCTGCATGTAGCCATGCAGGCCTGATAGTTGAAGGTTGCAAAACTTTGGTAGCATAAGTCGACATTATGGCATGACACCTTGCATGGAGCACTATGCATGCATGGTTGACCTTCTTGGCTGCTCTGGGCATCTATATGTGGCACAATATTTCATAAAAAATATGCCATTAGAGCCTAGTGCTAGTGTGTGGGGGGCCTTGCTTGCAGCTTGTAGAGCCAATCACAATATTGAGTTAGGGGAAACTGTGGCAGGATATCTTTTTGCGTTAGAGCCTCAAAATACAGGAAACTATGCATCATTGATGTAGATCTATGCTGCAGCAGGAAGGTGGGATGGTGTCGAAAAGGTAAGACAAAAGATCAAAGAAAATGGATTAAAAAGAAGGCCAGGATGTAGCTGGATTCAGGTTAATAACAGGTTTCACGCATTCCTTGCAAGAGACAAATCACACCCACAGACAGAAAAAATCTATGCAACACTGCAGAACTTGGCTCAACAGATGAGGGAAGCAGGGTATTTGCCTGATAGATATGCTCTGGCATATCTATCCTAGTCTTCAACAACCTCTCTATGTTCATAGTTATTTTCATACTTTACAAAGAGAGATCAGTTTAAGGGACTCCAAAAGTTCCTAAGAATGTATTATTTTCCTGTAATGATATTAGTGATGCTGGCAAGAGTTTCTGTCACAAGAAGCTTATCTGGGTTTTTGACTTTGCATTGTTCAGCAGGCTAGGAATTTATTTTCATTTCTGTTTGGGAAGAAAGAGAATGCAACAATTTTGTAGAGCCAATTTGGTAACAGACTCAGGTTTGAAACTTTGACTGTATCAGTGGCTAGCCTAGCATGATAATATGGGACATATTACTCTCACGATGCATCTTAAAATTTAAGAGGTGTAACTTTCATTGGACAATTAGATGGTTTATATCACCATCATTGGAAAGAGCACAATATTTGGCAACGCTATAGGATATATAGAAAATTGTTGAGGGTGTTGAAAATCAGCTATGTTGCCTCAAGACACATTCTCAAGGGTTTGGAACAACTCACCCATGCTCCCTAGCATCTTAGGGACTTGGGGTTGTTGGGAAAGGCCCCAAATTAGCATTGGGGATGTCCCCATGTATCACATTCTAGGTACATAAGCTAATGTTCCTAGAACAGTCTGTAACCCAATTGCAAAGTGCAACAGTTGCAAATAAGTCATTCACTACAGAATCAGATTATGCGCTGGTAAGAGTCCTCAGAGGTATTACAAATGTATTATCTAGTTGCAGATGTTGCACACGTGGTTTTCATCTCATCAAATAATGCTGTAAAAGTTGGTTGTAAAAATGTTCAAAGGGGAAACTCAGTAATTGAAGTGGAAGGAACATTTGTAACAAATATCGCTATAACTTTTAAGCAGTAGTATTGTACAAAAATCTTAGCACTAATAGACCTTGGATAGAGGTAGGAGACAGTAAGGAGTGGCAGTGAGGGAATGAATGCTAGTAGAATTGTTACACATTTTATCTGAGGGAATTAATGTTAGTATATTTCTTCAGAATATGAGATCCGAGTTAGTTTCAGCCTAGCTGCAGTCAGATTCTTCCCTGTTAATAGTTATAATGATATTGCAAACAGACTGATTATTTAAAACTAGTTGCTTAGCACAAACTGTTTTATTGCAGGATATGGCATGCTGCAGAAGAGGCTTATTTTTTCTATTGGGTAGGCAATAGCAAGTACAAAGCTTCTATTGCATCATTATGGCCCCAATCTATCAAGAATGTGTAGGCATCCCCATCACCTTTCTTTTTTCTCATCTGAGATTAATGAAACAAAAGAAAACCTCACCTGCAAACTGGTCAAGGAAAAATAGACACAGCTGCTTGGGAGAAAGTAATTTTAGAGGAGTAAAATTCATGCCGTCTGCTAGTTGTACCATTTCCTTTTCATCTCAGTTTTCTAATATAATGATTTTTCAACTCTATATGAGTTGAACTTGATCTTGGAAAATGCAATATGTTGTGTAATCATGATTTTGTAAACAGCCTCCTGATACAAACCTTGCCTTAAATGTACAATTTGTTCCTCGAGACGAACAACCTCCTCCTCTAGCACAGCTACTTCTACAAGGAGCTCCAGTGTCTGAATACAAAATCATAGCAATACAACTTGTTAAATCCTGGCCAGTCAGAGTAAGCTGGAAATGGCACACTGCACTTTTATGCCTACGACACCTGAAAATGCTTTTGTAGAAGATATAAATATCTATAGGAACTAACAATACTAAGTTATTGAACTAAAATCTAATTTTAGATTCCCACAACAATAAAAACTTTGAATGACATATGAAGTTGTTTTTAAATATATTTTGTCTTCTGATCCTAGCATAAAACTTCTGAACTATAACCAAATGATCAAATTCAGACCATTCTGAGACTTAATTGACATTTTAGGAACATGTATAAAGAGTTTAACCCATACCTTCATAGAAAGATACGGTGGTAGCCGAAAAAGAGCACTGAGAGGTCGTGTAAATGCTCTTTCCATTGCTCTGAGCACATTCTCCTCATACCTAAGCTTCTTCCTTAGCTTCTCTATCTACAATTCACAGCAGAAATTTGTCAATGCCAGAACCTATGTTCTATCCAATCAGAACTCTGATTCCTTTTCTTTATTGTATGAGAATCCAATAAAATACATTAAAGTTTACTACCCTTTCCATTTTCTGCTAGAAAGTGAATGATTATATACAGGAAACTGAATCATGACTATCAAATTAATAAGATAGATCACTGTGCTTGTAATTGAGATGCCCTGGCAGCACCCCTCTCCAAGGCCTTCAATCGATTCATTTCCATGCGAGCTTTCTGTTCCTCATTGATGTGGTTCTCGCTTTTCCTTTTCCCAATCACCTCACTTTGGGACTGTTGCGAGCACTGTTACTCCTGAGTATTCTTGAGAGTTGGTGGTTGAGAGAAAGAATGGCTATCAACTACATTTTCTGGACCCTTAGTTTGTCAGCAAGGGCCCTGCAGAAATTCCAAATTACAAATCAACCAAATTTCAATACCATATCATGCCATTAGATAAAGTGCTAAATGTGAAAGAAATTTACAATGAGAGAAACTTACTTTAATCTCCTTAGAAAAGGAATGGCAATTGGTATCCGACTTAAGTCAATGGAGGTGGTTATGATGTCATGAAGGTGTTTGTATGGACCAACATCTCTTACTTCTGAATCTGCACAAAACCCATACGGATCTTGAAAATCTATTTCTTCATAACTCTGCATGGGAGTCTTACAGCTCACATTGCTTCTGGAACCATAACTTCTTAAGCTTATAGTTGATGGTGTTGATCATGACACTACTGATGATATATCCTATTCTGATCCTATGGACTGCTTTGTTAGCTTCAAAAATATACTCGACAAGCCTTTCACCATCTCTTCAGAAATCCTGTTGGGATCCATGTCTTTAACATCTTGTAAATAACTCAAACTGGGCACATTTTCTGGTCCCAAATTACAAGTTATCATAGTATGTTCTGTCTGGCAGAAATTTTCAAAAAAATATGAATGAGCTTCCATTCCTGTAAATTTCATTCTGGAATGGTAAGTGTAAAACTTTGGAAACAAATAGAGAAGACAACTGAACGATATACCAAAATTAAAATCATGGACATGTTTTCCATAACCTATATAACAAGTCCTATCCGAAGAATGTCTCAAATTTCAATACCTGTACTTTTAGAGTATGTATCTGCCTCTTCGAAGTCTTGTTGTCCTTTGGAGACCATTTTTGAGATGCAGTCCCTGGTTTTGACAATCGAGGAAAAGAATGTGGATTTCTAGGGGTTAAATGCAGCTGATTTTCTTTTCCATGGCCAGGCTCTGAGGGCCCCAAACTCTTTTGCACCCCCTTGGACAGTTTTGGGGCCTCCTCGGCAACCACTTTGTGAGGAGAATGCTTGAAATTTGTAGCTTGAGTTACAAAATGAAGGCCACTGGCCTCAAGGCCAGAGCCAAATGATGCTTTCCTTCTATGTACACTTCCAGTTTGAGAAGCCACATCAGGCGTGGATTCATTTATAGAGGGAAGCAAACCTCCAACAAAAAACTCTCTTTTGCCTTGTTGACTTTCTTAGACAGAATGGTGACCCCATGAAGGAGACCTAAGAAGCTCTGGCTTCTTTGCTGTAGATGACTGTTCAGCATTTTCAATATATATAGTGCAAAAAATACATGGCTACATTCATATTCAACATATTATAAGGGTTTTATTAAATTCGGTGGGTTTTTAATAAAACAGAACCTCTAAAGCTCGATGAGTACCAGAAATGTTTTGAAGACTGATCAAACCAATCTCAATGGTTGTCAGCGATAGCTGCTTCTAGGGCTTCCTTTGGGACCCAAATCATTAGGTCCGATGATCGAAACCCTCTGCGGATTAAATAACCAGGATTTTGGAAAGAAAATTGAGGGCGTACGGGGTTTCAACCAGTGAAACAACTTGTGAAATCAAGGTAAAAACCCTTTTTCCATAGGTTGCGAGGGTCAACGAGTTCTGTATCGGTGGAGGTCGAGTTCAAGGTTCATGATTCCACAACTAATCTTTGAGAGAGGAGTCCCCTCGTACTACCGCTTTGGTCTCGCAGGATGTTTTCTATTTACATTCATGTCCATAATAACATTCCCATCCATAATTACATTCCCGTCCCTATCAGAAAGAGCCACTACGCTAAACAATCAGACCAGTCTTCCATCTTGACCTCCAATGGCAAAAACCAATTATTCAAAATCACTACTCAGGCCATCTCTCTGTCCCTATCAGAAAGAGCCACTACGCTAAACAATCGGACCGGTCTTCCATCTTGACCTCCAATGGTAAAAACCAATTATTCAAAATCACTACTCAGGCCATCTCTAAGATGGCCAGAGGGATATTTGACTTAGCACAACCATTCCCCAAACTACTCCAATACTAGAGGTACCAGCTCGCATGGAGAAGTTGAACTTGTCCATTGTAACAATAAAGAAAGAATTTTAGACGGTCCACCTTCGAAGACAACACCTCTGCTATTGATTGATTCCGGTTATACTGTGGATCTAGCTCTCTGCACCATGGATCTTTGGCACTATGGCACCTCTCTTCCATTAGCTCCTTCCTGTTACGCTAAAGGATCAAAGAATAAATGAACCAAATTAATATATTGATTGCCTTTCATTCACATCTTGGTTGGAATCATTATGATGCATGTACTGACATCATTTGGACATTAGATTTGGTTGCTTGGTCACTTTGGAAGTATTTAGTACCAAATTTGTTCCATATTGTCCAGGGAGTTAGTTACAGTATTATGTTTAGATGCATAATATAGTTTGTTACAACATATTGTTATTATTATTATATATTGGTATAATATTGTTTTGTATTAAATGTATTTTTTATTTTATATATTATAGAAAAAATGTTTTGTATTAATTTATTTTGTATGTAATATTTATAGCTTTTTAATATAAATTTATGTATTAGAAAAAATGTTTTGTATTAATTATTTTGTATGTAATATTTATAGATTTTTAATATAAAAATTTTATATGGTAAACTAATTTATATATTAACTTTAATGAGTTTATATATTTATATTATTTTAATAAGCAATACATAGATGAGTACAAAATTCCTATGGAGTCGATGGTTGACATAACATGGTCAACATGTTTTTGTTATCCATAAATGTCTTGTATATTATATTAATGCTAGGATTGAGTTCATTATGTGAA
>LPNX011045526.1:10130-77845 GCA_001517045.1 Pseudotsuga menziesii | reverse complement strand
CGTTGACTCTGTTCTTTTGTATTGTGAAATGTTAATTAAAAGATCTAAGATTGGTTTTACAGTGTTGGGGAAGTGTTTCTGAGTAAGACGACATTGCATCTTTTGTGATTGTGGGAAAGAAATATCTCTCTTTGAAAACTGTATTTATACTGTGTCCACCACATAAGTGCAATGACTAATGTCAAAAACTTTCAAGTAGACTGTACAGAAAATAACTTCAAAGAAAGGATTTTGTGTCTGGTTAGGTTGTACCTTTGATTTCTTGACTTACATATGGATAACACGATTACATTCCCAACACGTTACTTATTAGTCTGACCAAGTGTATTCTTGCTTTCCCGTCATATGGACAACAAGATTATATTCCCAACAAGACAAATGTCCTATTTCTTATCAAATCTTTCACAGTGGAGTTCTTCTTACAAAAAAAAACAACACAATATATATATTTTTTTAAATACAATACCGTCGCTTAAGCGACACCTGTAGGTGTAAATGTTTCTAAAAAAAATTCGTCACCGTCTCTTAACAGATGGCCATGCTGTAAAAGCGACGGCTGGTAAGTGTCGGATAACCGACGATTTACATTTAACCGACGGTAAACTGAGCTGTCACTTAACCAACGGATTGGAAAGATGTCAGATAACCGACGAAAATCCACCGACGCTTAAAAAAAATCATAGTGTCGTACATGCGACAGGGAAGTGTCGAAAATCCGACAATACGGCCGTCGGATTTTCGGTCGAAATGTAGTAGTGCATGGAGCTTTCAGGTGGAATGTCGAGGGACTATGCCTTTGGAAGGTTTTGAAGAGAGTGAAGAAGCAAACTAGATCAGCATCCTCTCTAATCTAGGAACCTGCAGCTCAGCTGAAATAAAAAAACTTGCCGAAATTCTTGTGAGATCCGATTAGTACATACACAGAGATTCAAAATAACATGCATATAAGCTTATAGGACATGCTGAATCTAGATCTCTAAACATGCATCAAAGGAAAGAGATGGCCAATAAACTTATTGAAAAGCACCTTTCCTATCAAGATTATAATAATCTTATTATCAATCTTAGCAATGAATCCACAAGCAATCAGCAAAACTATGAACACAGATACAGGTTACCTCAGTAAAAAATGGAAATGATCATCCACACATACAATGGCACAACACCGTCTTGCCTCCAAAGCTTCTCTTTATTTCAAATGAACAATAACAATAGTAAAATAGTAGCAGCACTTCAATCCTAGTTCTAACTAGCTTGGGAGAGGTATCCTGTGCTTTATTTAAACAGAAAATAGGAGATCCAGCCTAGGGGGGGCGCAAATCCCAAGGAGACAAACCACTGTAGCTGAAGGAGAGTCCATCAATGCCTAATCTGTGTCTAACTAAGCTAGATCTGAGTCTCACTGAGTGCAAATGTTAATTGGAGGGATGATCTAACTGACACCTCAACCTGTTGACTGAAGCATCCACCAAAACTCATCCAGATGAGCCAAAACATGTGGAGGAGAGAAGGAGGGAAAAATTCCCCATAAAGGATGTTGAATATCAACTCTAGATCTATCCATATCACCTCCATCAATCAAGGATTTTTCAGATCCAGTCAATCTGGTTCAGATCTGACTGATTTCAATCAAATCGACTGAGAATCCACTGATTTATGATTTTGGATTTGCTCCATTATTCATCAATTTATTAATTAAAATAATCAATAAATGATTTTTTTGAGGCTTTCTGACCTAAGTGATGGAAAATCACTCAAAACTAGGAAATAGTGGATCCATGGGTTTACATGGTGCTCTTAGCTTGAAAATGAGAACCTACATGACTGAAACTGATTATTTGGCCCACTTTTATTACAAAATCAAATTCTCCAATTAAACTATTAAAAAATAGCCTAAGTTTTGGAAAAATTAAAGTTTTAATAAAAAACACTGAAAAAACTAAAAAATTGAAAAATTGAAAAAACATAGGGGGACTTAGACATGTTCATATGACTCTACCATTATGTCTAGCATGTTTATACATTGACACATAGACTCTAGTAACCTCAATAGGCCTAAATTCCAATCCGACCAGCCCAACTTTGGAGGTATGGAGTGAAAAACTCAGAAATTATCAGTCGTTTATTCAACAACTGATAATAACCAAGGGAAAAAACACCCTGGGCTGATCGGATTGACAAATAAAGTCTAAGAGACTGATTCTTTTATAGACACTATCATGCTATAACATTTATTACAATTCCCCCATGGGGTATGAACATGTGATATAGTAAAACAAGCACTTCCTAGAAATACTTCCAAAGGTCTTCTGCAGTCCGAACAAGTTATCCTTGTCCGGTTCACCTGGCTCACTTGATAAAAAAACCACTAACAAGCACTTCCCAGAAATACTTCCAAAGGTCTTCTGCAGTCCGAACAAGTTATCCTTGTCCGGTTCACCAGGCTCACTTGATAAAAAACCACTAAGTACAACTTAGGTGGTAACACCATCCAATCCCTAGTAGCACAGGATAGGAACCACCATCTTCTACGATTTCTATCACATCAAAGTCAGCATGTGTTTTCATACCTTCAATGTCAACAACCAAGTTTGAAACGTGACCAATCAGCTGAACCTTTGCTTGATTTCCTAGTCGCAGCTATACCGCCGACCATGCCAATGTTGGGTTTCCCATTAATTTCCAGGTTTTCTTGGTCAAAATTTTTACATCTAATCCAAGATCTAGAATGACTGAGTCAACCTCATAATCTCCAATCTGGATATTCATCCTCATCTCCTTTCCTGTCTTCCCTTTTTGCAAGGAATTCACAGCAAAATCCTTCATTGTCTTATCTGGGTGGTGTAATAGTGTCTCAAGCTCGACAAGGGAATCAGTGTCCCTTGCCAGTGATAGACAACTCTCAAAGAACTTTCACAAGGTACCATGCAACCATGATGGTCTTGCCTCTACCGATGGATCAAAAGCAAATGACATATCAACAATTGGTAACTTACTTGGATTTCACCTGATTTCATTCTTTGCGTCAAAGAAGGTATATTTCTCTGTCGTAATATCAAATGCAAACTTTTTCTTACCAGTGAGCTGAACTTGCAGCCAGGGTCCATTGTCTCTAGTTGTTGCACCAGCGTGAGTGACGATCCCAATGTTGACATCCTGCATTCACGGCTCAAACTGAATAATGGCAACTGTTGATCTAGCTTGATTCAAGTTCAATGGTGGGTTCCGATTCAATGGTTGGTTCTGAGTCTGAGGTGCGTTCTGGGTCTGAGTCTGTTGTGGGACCTAGTTCTGTATTACCGGTTGGTTCTGTAATTGGAATGCAGGATGATTCTAATTCTTCACATTGTGTAACTGAGGAATATTTCATGCTTGCCATTTTGCAATCAACTGAGGGCATCTTTCAACATTATGATCATTGGTTGCACAGTATGTGCACTATGCATGAGGGCATTCCCTCTGATAATGCCCAAATACCCCACAGGTGTAGCACTAGATTGATTCACGACCTTGTCCTCCTCCTCGACCTCTGAACCCTTCATGGAATCCACCTCAGACTCCTCCTTGCTGAAACTATGGTTGGGCCATATGTTATTGCTGTGGGTTTGGTTGTCGCTGGACATAGTGTGCGGCTTGAACATATTGTGGTTGATTATACTGTAGTCGCAGTGCCTGGTTATACTGTGATTGTACCACCATTTGCGGTGAAGGTGAAAACTATGGCTGTGCTATAAACTATGGCTGTGCTATAAAATTTTGCTATAAAACAAAGTCCCAAATAATCTCGTTGGGGAACTGTTTGATCTCCTTCAATTCAGTAATATACTGAGCATCAGATTTTGGCTTCTTAAACTCTTCAAATAACTTCGTTTGGATCTCATCCAATATATTCGTGGTACCTCCCTGAGGGATCCGCGTGAATCTCATGAACCATTCCAGCGCATGGCCCCTTAGAGTAGTGGCCAGCTAACTTTTCTTAACATCATCATCGACAGTTTGTCGGGCAGTCCAGATCACCTCACATAAGAACCAGTACTGCTCTAGATCATTAGTGCCATTCCCATTGAATATTGGTAACTTCATTTCATTGCCCGCCATTCTAGGCCTTCTTCCTCATGCTGGTGCTCTATTACTATACTGTTGCTGACACATCAGGAAAGTTGACGCAGGGTGTGTATTTTTTCATAGTGGTGGAGTAGTGTGTGGAGGCATGGGCATGTTATTGCTGGGGTTCGATCCTATTGTCTTTCCGAGCGTAACCTCAGCCTGGTCATCCTTGTCATCACAAAAAGGTCGCTTCGTCCAGTTTAGTTGTTCTTCATGTCATTGCACTTCGATCAAGGCAAGACCTTCCCCTGTCCTCTACCTCTTCTCTCGAAACCTTTCTCCTCCCCTCGTACAAGCACTTGTTTCCTCGGTGACCTTCACATTCTCACTATAACTCAGGCCCATCTACCCCTTACCTTTTCATGCATATCCCCCTTCTATCGTGGTGCCTACATCCTTTGCACACCAGAGTTCCACTACTCTTGGTCCATCTTTAGAATACCTTTTTCACAAACCAATTGCTTAATGGACAGCTGCAGCGAGAATAAGAACCTTCCCCGTGGTCTACTAAAGAACTCTCTTTCTGCTTCTCTAAAGGAATTATTGGTTTCGACTGCAAACTCGGTGATGTATCCTTCTAAAATACTATCCAACGACACTTCAAATTCCTGCAATGCCCTATTATTGGTTTCTCGTAACTCCTGAATCAATTCTGGGGTCTAGGATGTTAGCTCTCCTCCTTCAAAGTTTGTCTTCTTCTTAGTGAACTTTTCCAACCATTCCTGCAAGAGAACAAGAAATTCACAAAAGAACCATTTGTGAGGACCATCGTGGATATACCCGCTGAGCCGCAAAATGACAACATTTTATTCATCATTTCACTTAATATTTATCACCTTATTCCATAAAACCATTAATATTCACCTTTCATAATAAATATGGGTTTATATTACCATTTTTCAAATAATTTATTTTTTAGTATTATTGAGTGAATTTATGGTTAATTATTGAGAAAAATAACATATTTTCATTATACTTTAAAGTTGGGTGAGTTTGGTGATGTTTACAGGTGTATTTGAAGACTTTAACAAGCTCAAAAGTGACCACCTAGCCTCAGATTCGAATTTCATCTTCTAGATGTGGCTAACTTCAACGAGAAGATCATGGAAGTGTGGAGAGAATATCTCATCCAATATTTGTTGAGAATTTAAAGGGTTGATTTGTCTATTTGTTGAGGATTTAAAGGGATGAGTTGTAGATTTGTTGACGATTTTGAGGGATAAGTTGAGAGAATAGTGGATCTATAATTATGATCACTTATCTTGAATTCATGTATAAATAGGAGGGCTCTCTTCTCATTTCGGTTAGCCGACCTCTCTAGTGTTTTGGAAGTAGAGACTAGTTCAGATTTAGTCATAGAATAGGTATTGAGTGTTATGTAATGGAGATGATGCTTCATGCACCTCCTTTGACTCTCTTATGTTAATATAGATTTCCAACAATTTATTTCTTATGAGTTGTTAGTATAGAATTTTAGTTATTTATTTTTTATGCATTTTCAGTATTGATTTTATGTGAGCTCACAAGCTATTGTCAATTTCTTTATACCAGTTTATTTCATGTAGTTTCAATCTTTCTTTATCAAGTTTATTTTATACAATTTCATGTTTTCTGCAATTAGATTTATTTTCATGTAATTTCTTGTTTTCATAAACTAGATTTAGTTTCAATTACATATATTTCTGATTACAGTTATCTAGAATTTTAGATTAGGTTTAACGACACTCTACCCCTGCATATACGTTGCTTTACCTCACAAGTTTACGCTCTCTCTGGGTTGACAATTAAGTCGTTGGAATTCTCTTATAATTTGTTTACTGTTTTTACCCAACATTTTGGCGGCGTTGTCGGGGAGGTGCTAAAAGAGATCAGAGTTTAGATAGGTAGATAGTTTGTTTTTATTAGATAGAAAGGGGGAGGGGAAATAGTAAGACATAAGGACAACCTCGCTACGGGATTTACAAGACTTCCGTGGTGTAACAACCAGACGCATCCACTTTAGTGGGTCACCCTAAATCCTTGATTGTTTTATGCAAAGTGTTTATTTTCCTACAAGTTCTTTCATTTTCTGCAAATGTAAGTTTGTTTTATGCAAGTTTTCATTTTTCATTTACAGTTGTAGTTTAAAGTTTAGATTGTTTTCGTTTTTGGGCACCTTTATTTCATACTAACTTGTTTTAATTTTGTATATGTTCATTTTTGTTTTATACACATTTTTGTGTGCCTTTTATTTTTCTGTTTTTTGTACTAACTCATTTCGTACTGTTTGTCGCATTTGTCATGTACTCATTTTTTTATCTCTTTTATTTCTTTTTGCATTTGATTTCATTTTAGCTTTACGATGATCATAATATTAGAGAAGCTCACTCAGATCCTAGCAAAAATCAAGATATCCTATTCTTTAGAAGAGGAGATCTTGACAGCAGTCAAGGATGAAATCACTCTTCCTGAAGTGAAGACTGAACAATCGACATTTTAAGAATCCTGCATATCAGACGAAGAGCATATGTTCAAACTGGAGATTGAAGAGGATGAACAAGGGATCTCGAGTGATCATCATGCAAATGAAAGATGCATCGGACATAGGTTCCAAGTAAGTGTTAGGTTAGATCAGTTTTGTTTTTATTTTTACTTTGTTAATTTACATTTACAATTCCTCATTTCACATACCTTTGAATACATTAGGTTTTATTTTGTAAATATTCTCTTATTGCTTTAACATGTATGGTTTCATTGGAAGTTTCACTACACTTAAATGATTGTAAATTCTAGTTAAAGTAGAGTAGGTAGGTTTTAGTTTTTTTAATTAACCTGTAGAATGCTTTAATTTTCTTTAATGTTTCTATCTATTAAATTTTTATTTCTAAAAGTCTTAATTTACAGTTTCCTTTTAATTTTGTTAGGGATTAAAAAATAGTTTTAGTTTTCTAAATCTAAAAATATATATATTTACCATATTTTTTATCTCTTTTCCTTTTTTCTTCTAGTTATACTAGGAATGAAAAATGTATTAGGGATTAAGTTTTTTTCTCTTCTAAAGCTATGAATGATTAGACAATAGAATAAATAAATTAGTAAACAAATAAGAATATAATAAACAAAAAACTAGTTTCAGTTTTCCTATAGAGTTTTTGTTTTAGTTTTATAATGTGTTTGTTTGTTTTAAATATTAGTTTTTAAAATAAAAATTTAGATTTAAATTATAGAGAATAAAAATAAAAAATAAAAATAAAAACTTTACCCTTTCATCAACACTTTTTTAACTTAGCAGGAATAAAAATGTATTTTACATTTAGGAATGCTTTAAACACAAAGATTTAAAAAGAATATAAAAATTTTAATTAAAATTGAATATCACATTTCTTTGTTAAGTTTTTAGTTTTAATTTTTTTTATAAATTGGTAATACTAATTTGATATAAACAATGCAACTTTTAATATTAATGTATATATAAAAAAGTGAAAAATACAATAAAAATTATATAAAATCAATAGAACAAAAAAAAATTGTTTTCAGCCCTTTATGTGCATTCTCAAACAGTCGGCCATATGAAACTTGCACACAGTCCACCATACGAAACCTATAAATATTTCATCTTCCAACCAAACGTTCAATCTGCGCATTCAACCTGTGCATTCTACTTATCATTCGATATGCACACGATCTTGCAAACACAAACATTCCAAGCATAAGATAATCTTGGCGTTAGTAGAACAATCAACTGAGAATTAGGTTCATTCCGTAGAAATTTTGATCCACGATGAGCTCAATGTGGGGAGTCTGCTACCGAAGAATCATAATTAAAAACAATACAATTGGCAGTAAAACCAAAAATTGTTGAGTTTGTTCCAAACTGCCACGAGAAACTCCATGTGTATTGACTGCATGTTAATCAAAGGAAAAATAGTTAAGTAACAATAAGATCCAGAAATATTTAAAAACCATCCCACCTGAAATCTCAAGAGAATTAGGCGCAATATCTCCAATGAAATCAGTGTGAATGGTTATAACAACAGTCCAAGCATCTTGCTTTCCAGCTGGTGCTTCCTACTCTACATTTAACTATTCGATCATGATGAGAATTGAGTGATTCACGTATCTCTTTGCTAGAAAATCTCATATTATATACCGTGCTCCTGATAGATAGCTCAATTTTAGTGTAAAAAAAATCACATATTTCTTATCTATAGTTTTGGAGATCTTTTAGTGATAGGGATAAGCAATAATAAGACTACTAAAGATAATAGACAGCTTCCCAACTCTCTGATGGTAACTGAATGTTATGAGTTCATGGCGACTTTGACAATATTAATCATTGAAATGATAATTATAGCCATAAGAAGAACATGATATTGGCACCTCCTCTCTCAGGATGGGGTAATGGGAAATTGTTAACACACTGATAGACTTTCGACTTATCAGTCAGTCATTTTTGAATTGGGTTTTGCCTTCTTTGTTTCTATAGATTTGTGTAATTTTGAAGTGAATTTAGGGTTTTTGTGTCTCCGGACTTGGTTATCTTTTGTCCACTCGCTTCGATTTGTCCTCGGGTTGAATATTTACGTATCTTTTTCACTGAAAAGTCTCAGATCGCTCTTCAACATTTTAACTGGGATCGGAATCGATCTAGGGTATTTTGTCTAGGGTTACTCTGGGCAAATTTTTGTCCCAAGATATACTGAATTGGAAGTTTGATGTTCGAATGAAGTAGTAAGGATTTGGAATTCGCAGTAAGTACTTTTGAGAGCTTCTTCTCTATACAATGCCTGCAATTTATGGATATTGGAATGCACCTTTATCCCCATTCCAAGATCCTTGCAAGCATAAGGCATCAATCAAATTAAATGCATGTGATAGAAGCCCATGGGAACTTGTTAATCCCTTCCAACATGGCATCGATATCGCAATGAGGAAACCTTAAGAGTTGAAGCTTTGTTATATTTAGAGCCTCTTGATAAGAGATTCTAGCTCTAAAAGGATTAAAAAATAACTCTTTAGGAGAATCGAGTTTAAAATTGATTTAATGTGTTGTTAGGAATCCATTGATGCACAATTGCATATTGTGATTTGATTTGGAGTTAGCGCGGTCATCTGGAATTCAAATCTGCGATGAAGGAAATTTACACCGTGGAAATGTGTAATCACCTAATGTATTCAAGCCAATTGTTCAACGACGTGTGATTTACCTCTCTATAGAGGTAAATCATAGTTGAATCCATTGATATTATGCATTCCAGTTTATTATGGGTGTTGAAATATTGTAAGCAGATATGAATTTCATTTTGGTATCGAAATTGGTGAATAGCGCATAGCTTATAAGAAATTCGGGGTTCTCATGATCTAAAACTATATTGGGAAAAATATTCTTAGACAAATTAAGTGTTCAAGAGACTATTATTGAAAACCCAAATCAGTGTGAAATTGAAATTGTGAATGTCATTTTCCAACTAAGAAATGGGGTTCAATTTCATTTTATTTCATCCCCTATTAAAGAAGTTGAGATTCTACTGTAGAATAGTAGATGCATCCTCGACCATAACTAGGATTTTTCCAAGAATCTATGCCCATGAGCAAGCCATTCATTTATGGTTAAGGGTCCAAGATTGATTGGAGAGGCTGGAGCGCTTGGAATCACATTCATCATCATCTATGTCATCTTCTTCTAGTGCAAGCAGATGGTCACATGACCATTGTGTTGATGTTTTTGTAACTTCAGAATGTATTCATCTGTATTTCTTGTGTATTGTAACCCAATGTTTATTCCGGGTTGTATTTGACTCATGCCATGCCCTGATGTTCTGATTGGGAAGTTTCTATAATGTGAAATTCATGTCAAGTCATCGTGGGTAACCCTCCTATTTGTCAAGGGTTAAAGTCCCCACAGTTATGGGGCCCTAGGGTTATTAGACTATCCTAGTGAAGTCGACCCTAGGTGAGTCATTATAAGTCAAGGCAATAGTCCCCACCATCTAATTCAAGGTAAACCCTCTTTTTTGAGGAGAGGGAAAAGTCCCCACAAGTTGTGGGGCACTAGGGTTATTAGACACTCCTAGAGATGTCGGCTCTAGTAAGTAATTGTTAACTGAGGCCAACATGTTGGAGTGCGCTTCAAGTGAACGAAAGAATATAAATAAAGAGTGAGCCTCTCTATTTATTACACACACACTCACTCATTGGGGCGCATGAGTGAGAGAGGAGAAGCTCTCTCAGTGTGAGAGAGAGAGACAGAAGCTGTGGAGATCATCTTTATGTTTTCAGGTTTTATTGCTGCCATTGGTGCTCATTCTATCTTTGAGGAAGTTGCAAGTTTTTCTCTTTTATGGTTTTCCTGAGGAAAAAACTTTATGTCTCTTTTCTCTTGTGTTTTATTGTTGTGCATGTTATTCTCTCAGTTAAAGATCCTAAGATCATAATGCTAGCTTAGAATGATAAAAATCTAACATGGTATCAGAGCTAACCTGAGAAGAAGACATTGTGCAGTTACATAAGCTAGGGCTCCCTACGTTTTGGTTCTCTCTCCATAATCCTTCAGCAAAATTATGCTAGGCTGACTCTCCATTTAAGGGCGCATCTTTCTGTCGAAGCGGAATTCGATTCCGAGCATTTTCAGTTTTGGTGCGGGGAATTAGGGCTTCTTGAAAAAGATGAATTTTTGAGTGAGCCTAGCATAGGATTTCTCTCCTCATCAAAATAGAAGTTTAGAGACCTAGATCAATATTTTTGGTTGGGTGAAACTCTGGGAAATTGAAACCCTAGTTTGACCCCGAGCTAGAAAAACCCTAAATACTAAAACTGCTATGTTTTGGTACATTCGCTATATCCTGAGGTTGGAAAAGGATCAGGAACTGAAAATTGCAAAGGCTGAAGAAAAAATCATCATTTACACTGTTTCCACAATTCAGCCTCATATTTTCTATATTCTGGGAGATATGATCCCTCCAAGTTAGGGTTCCAGCCTCTTCCAAAATTCATCCCTAAACAGGACACCTGGGGAGAATTGCTATATCTTGGGATACATATGTCCAAATGAGATTTCTGAAGATGTTATAGAAAGGGCACGAACTTTAATTTTTGTGGTCCAAGATTTAGACTCAAAAGTTGAACTAGTGATACATGTCAGTCCGTACAACTTCAATGTTTTGAACAGTCTTGTAACAAGTCACCTTGGGAAAACAATGATAAGTCCCAATTGGTGAAACCAATTCTGATGAATCCTATGGTGTTGGATCAAGGACATGTGAGGCTACCGCGGTGAGATTTTTTATACATATAGGAATATTAATTTCAGAGATACCATAGAAATAGTAACAGGAATTTCTGCAGGAGAAATTGGAAAACTAGGGCTTCCTGTTCCGGGAGCTTCCCTCCACTGTTTTCAGAACAGGAGTACATTGGACATCTCCATTTGAATATATATATATTTCTATCCAATTATATCTAAAATATTCCAAGTTTTTAAAATTAGGGTTTCTCTAACAAACCCTAGATCAGCCAGCTCCGAAACCAGGACGGACATCTCAAATCGGTAAGATCTAATATTTTGCTATTTTCATTTGAGGTTCTCATTTCAAAGTGATATATCACATCATCTTGATGATAATATTGGTAAATTTGACAAATTGCAAGCATGGAAGCATATGATCTCCCTGAAGAAAATGAATTAGACACCTACACAAGTAGAGAGGTTCCAGTTCCAGAGGGAGATGAGGCTAGAAGCTTTACACAAGAAGAACTTGGTCAAGGCCAAGAAGATCATTGTGGATTCAATCATTGATCAACTTGTACCACACGTGTCTTTCCTAAAATACACCAAAGATGTTTGATTCCTTGACGAAGCTATTTGAAGGGAAGAACATAAATCAGAATATGACCTTAAGAAACTAGTTGAAGAATGTGAAGATGCAGAATGCAGAGACCATACAGTCATACTTTACGAGGGTCTCTCAAATCAGAGATCAACTTGAAGCAGTAGAAGAAGAAGTGGAGAATGCAAAAGTGGTGATAACCATATTGAATGACCTCCCAATATCATGATAAGAATGTGTGCTATAAGGAAGTGATTACTTTCAGCAAACTCTGGGAAGAGAACACACCAGAAGAAGCTCAACTAATAATAAGAGAAAAGAAGATGGGAGCAACTGAAGATCAAGCTCTCACCATCCAAAGAAGATCCCTCAAGCAATGAGGAATATGAAGAACTCAACTCTTGAAGAAACTCTTATCCACCTTAGCATTTGGATAAGCAATGATGCTATCATGAATGAAGAAGATGATGAAGCTGAAGGCTCAAGAAGGAGTCTACCCACGAAACAAGTAAAGATAAGTAGTCAATTGTCATTTCATGATATTGTTTTGTTATGCATTTGTTTATATTAAGTTGATGTGTTATGCATGATAGGATGTTTGCATTAATGACAGTATACTACTAATATGCATTTGATGGGTAATTAGCTCATGGTGCTATACAACTCTCCATTTCTACTTATCTAGAATGAAAACTCTTTGCTGACATATTGGATTAGTGCACAATCTCAATGTTGTCCTGGTAGAGATGGAAGGCATCTAGAAAGTTTCAGTGAGATATGGATGAATCCTGTATTGGCTAAAGTAGTTGCATGATCATATATTTACGCACAAGAACTTGCCAATATGAATATTCCTTATGAAATGTTTCTAACGATACAAATGCATTTGACTTGTAGGAAAGATCGCGTACATAATCATCTATAAGAAAAGAAGGATAAGACTTGTTCCAAAGAGAAAGTGACGATAGTTCAAGATGAAGAATAAATATGATGAATGCAGTGACATCATTAATAAAGAACCTTCAAACTATGAAGAAGTAACCAAGAAGAAAGGGAGGACCCGTTCAAGAAGAATGGTGTCTAGGATGTAGTATCGAGACCTGAAGAGAAGTTCATAGTTCCATCATGCAGTAGATGGAAACATCATGGGATAACACATACATAATGAGCTTGATGAATATCTGAACCTGTGCTACAAGGTTGATAGAGGATGACAAGCTCACAGATGGGTGTGAGAAGAACTTTTGAAAAAATTGAAGATAGAGGATCTTGGTATCTAGTGATCCTACATGGATACTACTTGTCACTCTGGTACAGAATGTTTTAGTGCATAGAGTACAAAATACAGAGGGAGAATGATGCTCTGCTTCAGAGGGAGTGACTGTAGAAGATCCTAAGGTTCGACATGGTACGACAGGATGGACAGATTACTGATGACTCTAGGCTTTACTAAGAGTAAAAGCAAATTCCAACCTTTGCTTCAAGGTTGAAGGCAGAAGACCAGTGATGCTCCTATTATGTGTTGATGCACTATTTTCTAGGTATGGAGGTGTGGACAAAAGAAGTATGCAGTAGAGATCCTGAAGAGGTTCAAGATGATGGACTGCATGACCACACCTATGGCATCGAACCTAAAGCTATTGAGTGTTGCTTCATCAGAGACGGTTGATGCTATGATGTATCGTCAGATGATTGGTTCCTTGATGTACTTGACAAATACAAGACCAGATATTTTTTTTGATGTGAACACATTGAGACACGTTCACCTAATGGTTGCAAAGCATGTAGTAAGGTACTTGAAGGGTACAGTTGATTATGGGATCAAGTATGAGGCGAATCAAAAGATTATGTGGATTCGTATTGGGCAGGCAGTGCCATTGATAGGAAGAGAACTTCGGGGTGCTACTTCAGTATGGGATCAAGTGTGATCTCTTGGTTTGGCAGGATGGAGTCCTACATGGCGCTGAGTACAGCTGAGGAAAAAGATGTTGCCACTTGCTATTTGGGAGGTAGTATGTTTCTTTTGAAAACTACTATTTGATTTGGTTGATCTAACTTGCATTTGTTGTATGATGTAGAGAGGAACAGTGATCCAAATCAAGATCTCTTGAAAGAAGGATTTCTAGCATATTTGATGAGATAGGTTGCCCTCGGATGTAATCGTTCCTGGTGAAGCTCCCAGGTCATCCTTGGATGTAATCAGCCCTGGTGTGATTCTATGCTATAAATGGCCAAAGTGAAGTTTGAGTACTTTAGGGAGAAGCTTGGTGTTCTCGAGATTGAGGTTCCCTATAAGGGGAAATGATGAAACCTAGAGCCATTCTGAGATGGGAGAGGATTAAGTTCCTTCCATGGTCAGAGGATTTAGGTTCCTTCCATGTCAGATATGAGTGCTATTGCCATTCTGGGAATGGAGGTGCCTGGTCAGTTACCAGGAAAACTCAGTCTAGGACTGAGAAGCCATTCTGATGTGAGAGAGGGATGTGTTCCCACTTGATTAGATGTAAGGGCTGAACCATTCTGTCATGGCTAAAGGATTAAGTTCCTCCCATGTTAGATGTGAGTGTTGGCCATTCTGACGAGTAGGTCAGATGTAAGGGCAACTGCCATTCTGGGAATGGAGGCACCTAGTCAGTTACCAGGTAGCTCAGTCTAGGACTGGGGCCATTCTAATTCAATGGTAAGATTAGTTCATCCATGATCAGATGTGAGTGCATGCCCTTTCGATGCAGTGCTTTCGAGCATGGTGGGATATAAGTGCAGATCCCTTTCGATGCAGTGCTTTCGAGCATGGTCGATTGTAAGTGCTGAGCCCTTTCGATACGGTGCTTTCGAGCATGGTCGATTGTAAGTGATGTTCCTTTCTAACAAGATGAGGTTGGATGTAAGTGTAGATCCTTTTTGATGCGATGTGCTTTCACATGGTTGGATATAAGTGCTGAGCCATTCTGGCGCGATGTGTTTACAAATGGTCAGATGTGAGTGATGGGCCTTTCTGACAAGATGAGGTCATATGTGAGTGTTGGGCATGCCTTTCTAACAAGAAGAGGTCAGATGTAAGAGTTGGGTGGGCCATTTTGACTTAAGTGTTATATATAAGCACTGAAAAATACCTACATGAAGGGTAGGCCTACAGGATTGACTCTGTAGAACTTCCTGTGACGAGAAGAATGAAAAAGATAGCACCATTTGATTGAGATAGCAGAAGCAGTAATGATGATGATGATTTAGTGATGATCCAGCTTCGATGATGATCTAGATCAAGTGATGATCCAGTAGTGACAATCCTGATCAAGTGATGATCCAGTAGTGACGATCCCGATCAAGTGATGATCCAGACTTGATGATGATCCAATAGTGACGATCTCAGTCAAGTGATGATACAAACTTTATGATGATCCAATAGTGACGATCCAGATCAAGTGATGATCTAGACTTGATGATGATCCAGCAGTGATGATCCAGATCAAGTGATGATATAGACTTGATGATGATCCAGTAGTGATGATCTAGATCGAGTGATTATCTAGATCTAGTGATGATGATCCAGATCGAGTGATGATCCAGATCCAGATGAAGATGACTTGAAGATAAAGATGAACTAAAGATGAAGATGACTTGAATATGAAGATGACTTGAAGATGAAGATGAATTGAAGACGAAGATGACTTTATGATGATCCAGATGATACAGAGAAGAATACTTGTGCTGATAAATTGTGTCAAGAGAATACCTTCCTAGTTAAGAGGGAGTGTTGATGTATTTGTAACTTCAGAATGTATTCATCCGTATTTCTTATGTATTGTAACCCGATGTTTATTCCCATATGTATTTGAGTCATGTCATGCCCTAATGTTCAGATCAGGAAGCTTCTATAATGTGAAACGCATGTCAAGTCATTGTGGGTAACCCTTCTATTTGTCAAGGGTTAAATCCTCCACAGTTATGGGGCCCTAGGGTTATTAGACTATCCTAGTGAATTCGACCCAAGGTGAGTCATTGTAAGTCGGGGAAATAGTCCCCACCATTTAAGTCAAGGTTAACCCTCCTTGTTGAGCAGAGGGCAAAGTCCCCACAAGTTGTTGGGCACTAGGGTTATTAGACACTCCTAGAGATGTCGGCTCTAGTAAGTAATTGTTAAGTGAGGCCGACATGCTGGAGTGCGCTTCAAGTGAATGAAAGAATATAAATAGAGAGCGAGCCTCTCTATTTATTACACACACACTCACTCATTGGGGCACATGAGTGGGAGAGGACAAGATCTATCAGTGTGAGATAGGGAGACAAAAGATGTGGAGATAATATTTATGTTTTTGGGTTTTACTACTGCCATTGGTGCTCATTCTATCTTTGAGGAAGTTGTGGGGTTTTCTCCTTGATGGTTTCCCCAAGGAAAATTCTTTGTGTCTCTTGTCTCTTGTGTTTTATTGTTGTGCATGTTATTCTCTTAGTTAAATATCCTAAGATCATAATGCTATCTTAGAATGATAAAAATCTAACACATTGCAGCACCCCCAACCTCACAAAGAGTCTCAAGTGCGATCTATGGAAACAAGTGGGGATAAATTCCATTCTCATGTGGCATGGTGATCTCATGGAAAAGAAAACTGCAAATCACCTTAGAGAAAGCATATTCATGGTTCGCTAAGCTTCCTGCACATATTCCAATCACATGTAAATATCCGGGTATAACACGTTGGATTTATTTCTTTTCTTTCTTGGAGGAGAGGTTTCGATCGACGAGAAAGGAGGATTGGAATGATAGTGAGGTGAGGAAGGACGCTGAGTTGACATATTAAGTCAATCCAGTCCCAACATAAGCTTATACTACCAAAAATATACCAGTGGATGTGGCGTCTCTTTCATGTAGTGAGAGGTGTCTGTAAAAACATATGTTTGTATGATCGACTATACCACTGCATGTGAATATCTATCTTGGAATGCATACTCTGTTTACGACTCTATTTGAGGTGCAATAGTGGATATTGTCTTTCCCTTCATAGAATAAGATTGGAATAAATCCCAAAACTTGCAATGATTATGTTCTACAACTAAAATCAAGATGCTTCTTGATTGGTTAGACGGACTTAAATTAAGGGTGCTATGTCCCTCCGCCTTTGTTGTTTTCCATGCCTATTCATCAATTAATTATCTACAGAATATCCCTTGACCGATGATCGCATTTCAACATTATCAAAATTGGCAAAATAGTCATAATGGTAGAAACCCGCTTACCACAACCAAAACCAAATGACGATTAGTTGCGTCCTCTACCAAGGTAAAGTTTATGGGTGTGTTTGTTAGTCTTTTAAATAACAGTATGTTTTAATTATGATGATATTTTCTTATAATATGCACCTTTTTTTAAATTTTATTCTAACAACTAATCTCATTATTGCCTGTAATTCTAACATATGTTGATCTGCTCCAGCATTGGAATTGTTTAATAAATCGTATAAATAATGGACTTCTATCATTCAATTTAAGGTTTAAAGATTTATGGAATTTAGTAATAGTATTATTTTATGTATGATAATATCGACTTAGTGCACCTACAACATGCATCTCTTAACTATATTTGTTTAGAACCTCCATCACAAAACAATATAAAAATCCCGATCTCTTTTAAAAATGTGACCATATTGAATTCAATAGTTCTTGTATAAAATGCAAACCAAAACTTAATGAACAAGTAAAATTATTTTATTTGAAAATCAATTTAAAAATGTAAACAGAATTCACTATGTAAACTTGAACTAGATTAAGATGGAAGCTATACTTTTGTCTATGGTTTCCCGATTGATTTGCCTTCTTGAAAATGACATGTAGTATATTTTTACAATTTATTAATATTATTTTATGTGTATGTTTATGCATGGTTTTCTAGTAGAATTGACTTCTCAAACTTTTGTTTGGACACACCTAAAGATTATACTCATATCATCATTTAAATGTTTTAAGAGTATATTAATTAATAAATCATTAAGTTTTTGATGGCTAAATTTTAATAATATTACTAAATAAAAAACATGATGGGGTTCAATTGCTTCACACCTTCAATCAAATGGAGGATTGTTTTATGGTGAGACATTGATTTTGTAGGACAATATAAAGCATAGTTTATCTGTGCAAGGATAAAAATGTAAAATTTCATTATTATAAATTTTAATAGAAAAAATCACTTGATAACTATATTTAGATTATTGTATAGTGATAAATTCATAAAGCGATATTTCAATTGATTTTTTTTAGAAGCTTGAGGGTCAATATTTTATTTACGACAATAATATGATGAACATTAATAAGATATACTTAAGGGGATTTGTTGAAGCTTAAGTATGAGATTAGAGAATTGATGCTTATTTGGAAAGATGGTGACATTTCATTTTTCTCCAGATTATCCATTAAATCCACTTAAGGTTGTTTTTCAGGATAATAATGGAAGTATTCACCTTAATATATGAAATGAACAAATATAGTGCTTTTGAGAAACCCGGTGCAGATTTAGATGACAAGCCTTGACTCTCAGTTGCATCCGCATTTATCTTTCCAGGTCACACAAGAAAAAAACAAACATGGTAGGGATGATTGAATGTTCGCTTGTCCATCCCCTCGTCCTTAAGCCTTTACCATTTTCTCATGATGTCTTTCATGGAAATTTTGACAATCTTGAAGTCCGACACAAACATTCTAAATCGGAGTATGTTTTGAAATCAAAGGAAGCTGCTGTTGCAGAAAAGCCTTCTTATTGTTTCTATTTTTGCACAGTGAGACGTGGCACATATTTGGTTTGGGGGAGGTAGGTGTTTGCTTCAATTTTGTTGTGATCTTCATATAAACCATGCCTGTGAATGATTATGCAATATCAATCCGCATTTATTTTATTCTTTGTAATTCAAATATTCATTTATCTAATTAGATAATTTTCATATATGTTTAAAACATGAAGGATTATTCAGACCTCCTCTCTCTCTATTGCTCCAATGTTACATAAAGACACACTAATATTTGTATACGGAGGAGTCTAAAAAACTCTGCTTTTTGTTCCAATTTCTTTTTGTTCTAATTGCAAAATAATTAAAAATTTGAAAAACAAAAACAAAAACACAAAAATAAAAATTAAATTAAATTAAAAACTGATAAATAAAAAGTATTAAATAACAAATAAAATCATAAAATCAAAATTTTAAATAAATTTAGAATCTTTTTAAATTTTATGATAATTGCACTAACTTGTTTTCGCAAGACGCTTAGAAACAGGTTTTGTTAGGATATTTAGACACTTAGGAGTTAGTTAAGATCAGCTTGTGTAATATATCTGTTAGGTAAAGTGTGTTTCTTTAGTATGCATTTGTAAATATTCTAACCCGACGGTCATGATATGTTCTAGACATAAAGTGATCCGATGGTTCAACTTCTCTTAGATCATACCTACCATTGACTTGTGGCTTAGCACCCGAGTGGTTCATGATATCTACTTAAAGAGCATGGAGGTTCCTTGGCTAGTTGATCGATTATGAGAATCTCATGTAACTTTCCTTCTTTTGCATAATAAATTGCTCTAATTAGTTATTTGGCTAGGGTCGTGGACGGTTTCCCTCTCGAGGGGTATAACCACGTAACAAACATCGGTGTGTTGATCGGTGATCTATTTGTCTAAAGCGGTTGCTCAAGGTGTTCGGTCTTTTGGGAGTACCATGTGTAACCGAACATGGTATCAAAGCATTTATGAAGAGCCGCTTTCGGTTTTGATCAAGATCTGGAACCAGTGTTGCCGAAACTTTGAAAGGGTTTTTGGTTATGGAGTTTCTATGCATTTTTGGGATGTGGGAGCTGTGCCATTGCATCCGAAGCACTGTTTCCATTGGGAAACAACTTTTTTTTCATCGAAATTTGTTTCCATTTGATCCAGAAACACCCATTTCAGAAAATCTAAAAGTATAATGTTACAGTGACGGATTTGTTAATTTTTTTTTTAAATCTCTCATATTTTATCAATTTTATTATTAGATATTTATTGTTTTAGTCTCAAACTAATTCCTTCCTTGACTGCATATGCTCTTTGCAGTGCACCTTGCGCGATCGCAACGAATTAGAAACAGAAAGGGAAAGTTGTTTTTCTTGTATTCTCGACTACGTATGCACTTTGCTATGCACATTGTGTGATCACGGAAAATCAGAAACAACGAGAAAAACTTAAAAACGTAGACTTTCCAGGTAAGCTAACCAAGATATAACCCCATTGTGTGGAAAAAAAAATTGTTTTTTGTTTTTCGGTTGTTTTGTGATTTGTAGGAAATAAAGGCAATCACAAAGACCGAGAGAGAAGAGTAAAAAAAAAAAACAACCCTTCATCTTTCCATTCTTTTACGTACCTTTTAAACTTAGCTCACTTGGTTCAATGTTGCTTTATTCCTTAATAAGTTTTATCTAGTTACTTTTTAGTGCATGCAATTTTTATTTTCAAGTTACTTATTGTAAAAGTGCATCTCACTTAAATAAAATAAAATACAAAATGAGTCACTTAAGTTTTTAAATTTATTTCCGCACTATTTAAAAGTAACATTATTGTAAAAGTGAACATCACTTATTTTACAAAAGTGAATCACTTAAAAAGCAACTTTATTGTAAGTGATTATCAAAGGTTCATCTTCGGAAGAAGGAGGGTTCTTTTTTTAGTTGGTCAAGTTAATATCTGCCACATCACTATTGGGGACACCTTCTACATTTTCTTTGATCAAGCATAACTTCATCATCCAGAATCAGTTTTTAGTGTCGTTTTTTTTAATCAACCTAATTTTTCGAACTCGTTGCATCTAGACAGTTAGTTTCTATTCTTTCAGCCATTATTTTACAGTATGGCCGCCCCTTGTGATATTATACTTACAAGTTCTAACTATTTATCATGGAAATCTCATATGGAGGATGTTCTATGAAGTAGGGGACTTTTCAGAAATACCTCCGGGAAAGAAACAGAACCCACTGATGATGATAAGAAAATTAGATGGGAAAATAGATGTGATGAAGCTCGTGTATTTATTGGGATGTTAATATCTACTGATTTGTGATTCCACATATCTGGAATTGATGAACCTCATAGAGCTTGGAAAAAGTTGGAATCTGTGTTTGGTAAACACAATGAAATTCAAGGTCATCAACTTGAGAATGAGTTGATTTCTTTGAATCTAAGTGATTTTTCATGCATTCAAGACTATTTATCTAAGTATCAAACTCTTAGACTCTCATGTGAAGAATGTAAGATTAAGAAAGAAGACAAACAATGTATTTATCATATTCTTTCCAAACTTGGACCTACATATTCTGTTTTTCTATCTACATTCTACTCCATGAAAGAATCCTTGACTGTAGCTATCTATCAAGAGCCTAGTCTTGAATCCTTTTGTGATTCCTTAATTAGAGAGAAATATAAGCTCATTCATCTTGGAATAATTAACAATGCAAATACATATGGGAAATCCTTATTGTCCCAACAAAAGGAAAAGTCCAAGCCTCCCAAGAAACAAAATTTTCACAATAATAAGCCAAACAACAAGGGTCTCAAACCCTCTTAGTCAACTCCTTTTTAAAAAAATGACAAAGGATCCAAGCCAAAAGGAAAGAAGACTGAACGTCATTGCATTTTTTGTGGGAAATATAATCATGATGAATCTAAGTGTTTCAAGAAGATGGCATCCTTGGAAGCAACAATGAAGAAGCACCACATCAGCTTAGATTCATCTTCAGAATCTACCTCTCATGGGCATGCACTTTGTGCTTCTAGTTACTCTTATACTGCATCTTCTTCTTCTACTTCAAATGAATGGCTCATTGATTTTGGAGCATCTTATCATATGGCTAAGGATCAAGCCATATTTTCTACTATGCATGAATGTAGCACTAAACAAATATTTGTTCGTACTGATAGATCTCTAAATGTTGTAGGATCTGGAATAGTTCTAGTAGAAAATGGTCATGTCAGTGATGTACTATGTGTTCCAAAAATTTCCTGTAATTTGTTATCAGTCTATCAAATTACTCATCCGGGTGAAGTAAAACTCTGACATTTACACCTCACCAAGTTGTAATCAAGGATTTTAAAAGCCCTCAAAATGTCCTTGCTACTGGAACTGTTGATGATATTACCAAGTTGTACAAATTTAACAACTTTGGGTCATCACCTTTTCCTTCAATTTTTGTTGCTCATAATGATAACTTGAGCAAACTTTGGCATGAGCGATTTGGTCACTTAAATTATCGCTCATTGCAACAACTATGTAAAGACAATATGGTGACTAGTCTTTCGATGGTATATTGCAAGGATGGTGTTTGTTCTGATTATGTACTCGAAAAACATCATCAGGACAGTTTTGACAAACGTGCCTCTTGGAACACCTCGGCTCCCTTAGATCTTGTGCATAGTGACTTGTGTGGTCCTCTTCCATTTGCTTCCTTCTCTGGTTTCAAATATTTCTTAACTTTCATTGATTATTACTCTAGATGCACTTGGGTTTACTTCCTAAAACTTAAGAGTGGAGTATTTAACATTTTCTTAGCCTACAAGGCCCTTGTTGAAAAACAATCTGGTCATCAAATTATTAAGTTAAGATCTGATAAGGGAGGAGAATATGTTAGCAAAAATTTCACTATTTTCTGCACTGAACAAGGAATCCAACAACAACACACTGTTCCATATACACCACAACAAAATGGTGTAGCTGAATGGAAGAATCACGCTTTAAAAGAAATGGCTAATTGTATGATCCGATCTAAGGGACTAAGTCTTCAATATTGGGCTGAGGCCATAAATTGTGCAAATTACATAGTTAATCGCATACCAACTAAAGTTTTACAAGGTATAACACCGGAAGAACCATTGAGTAAAATTAAACCAAATGTAAGTCACTTCCATGTGTTTGGTTGTGAAGCATGGGCTCACATTCTAGATGAAAAATGGAAAGCATTACAGCCTTAAAGTGAAAAGTGAATATTTGTTGGATATTCAAAAGATGTAAAAGGTTATAGACTTCTTTAGCCATATTCTCATGATATAATCATTAGAAGAGATGTTAAATTTGATGAAAATCTCTTGGCTTGCGAGCCTAACTTGGCGGGTGTGCCATCCTTAGCCTGCGAGCCTGATTCGACGAGTGTTCCTTCTTCTTCTTCTTCCAACTTTCTTGAAAGGTTTTGAACTCTAGTTTCTGATGATGATAGTGAGGATGAAAATCCACTTCTTCCTCCTCATGTTCCTCCAGTTGCACTAGCACCAATGCTTCCTCTATGGGTCCGTTCAACATGTGAAGTAATTGGTGATCTTGCCCATGATCCTAGAAATCAACGTCAAACATGTTCTCAGTTTCAGTGAGCCTCTTCTCTTTTGGCTCAAGTTTCCAAGAATCATGATCCAGAAACTTTTTCCGAAGCTTCAGGAAATCCATATTGGGATGTAGCTATGGATGAAGAATATCATTCACTAATGGCGAACGATACTTGGGATCTTGTTCCTATTCCAAAAGGAAGAAAACTTATCAGATGTAAATGGGTCTAAAGAACTAAGTATGCATCGGATGGAAGTGTTGAAAGACTTAAGGCAAGGTTAGTTGCCAAAGGTTTTTCCCAAGATGAAGGGATTGACTACAATGAAACCTTTTCTCCTGTCTCAAAAATGAATCCCATCTAGCTTGTTCTTTCCCTTGCAGCCTTACAAAACTGGGAATTCCATTAAATGGATGTCAAGTATGCGTTTTCACATGGTGATTTACAGGAGGAAATTTACATGGAACAACCTCCTGGATATGTTCAGGATAACTCTAGCCTTTTCTGTCTCCTTAATAAATCCTTATATGGCCTTAAGCAAGATCCTAGAGCTTGGTATGCGAATATGGATAGCTTTCTCCTTGACACTGTTTTTTCTAGATGCCATTATGACCCAATGTCTATACCAAGAAAGTATGAAACCATCTCATCATAATTATTCTTTATGTTGATGATCTTATCCTTACTAGTAGTGTCCCTAAACTTATAACCTATGTGAAATCCAGTCTTAAGAAAATTTTTGAAATGTCAGACTTAGGACATTTTCATTATTTTATTGGTCTCCAAGTCTTACAAACCAAAGAAGGAATATTTCTTTCCTAGTCTAAGTATGCCTGTGACCTTCTTCGTCACTTTCACATGGAATATTATAAACCAGCCCCTTCTCCCTTCCAGTCTGGAGTCAAACTTTCTGCCACTTGCACTTCCCCTGAAGTAGATGCCACCTCGTATCGTCAGCTTGTTGGTAGTTTCTTATCCTTGACTCAGTCCCATCCCGACCTTTCCTTTGCCATTGGTCGTGTTGCCTGTTATATCAAAACACCTCATTAAAGTCACTGGAAAGCAACAAAAAGAATACTTTGATATATTCGAGGTACAATTCAGTTTGGGATTCATTACAGTACAAGGGGGAAACCTTTGTTTGTTGGTTTCACTGATTCAGATTGGGCCGATGATCCTAATGATCGAAATTCTAATGCATGTTATGTTTTCAGTCTGGGATCTGGACCTGTCACTTGGGCTTGTAAGAAAAAACAAGATCTTGCTCTTTCTTCAGCAAAAGCAGAATATCGAGCCATAGTTAATGCCAGTCAGGAAGCTTTATGGATTCAACAAATCCTTCTGAGAGTTTGGATTCAAGCAGCAACATCCTACTCCACTTTGGTGCAACAATCAAAGTGCCATCAAGCTTTCCAAAGATCTAGTTCTACATCAGTGCAACAGACACATTGAGATACACATGCACTTCATTAGAAATATTGTTCATGATCGTGTTATTGAAGTGCTCTATTGTCCTACAAATGATCAAGTTGCAAACATCTTCACCAATTCTCTTACAGAATCGAAGTTTTCTAAACTTCGATCTATGTTAGGAGTTTAGGAATGTGTCCTTAAGGGGGGATAGGCTCTAATTCCTCCTTCCTTCTCCTAATAGTGTCACTTTTGTAAATCCTTCAATCCTATCCCAAGTTTTTCTTAAGGGGCGATGTTAGGATATTTAGACACTTAGGAATTAGTTAAGATCAACTTGTGTAATATACCGTTAGGTAAAGTGTGTTTCTTTAGTATGCATTTGTAAATATTTTAATCCGATGATCACGATATGTTCTAGACATAAACTCATCTGATGATTCAACTTCTCTTAGATCATACCTACCATCGATCTATGGCTTAACACCCAATTGGTCTGTGATCTCTATTTAAAGAGCATGGAGGGTCCTTGGCTAGTTGATCGATTATGAGAAGCTCATGTAACTTTCCTTCTTTTGCATAATAAATTGCTCCAAGTAGTTATTTGGCTGGGGCTGTGGACTGTTTCCCTCTCGAGGGTTTTAACCACATCACAAACATCGGTGTGTTGATCTGTGATCTATTTGTGTGAAGCGGTTGCTCAATGTATTTGGTATTTTGGGAGTACCCTGCATACCTCAACAGGTTTTGAAAGGAAGCGTCATCGTTTTCAGGTATAAAAGCATTTCATTTATTTTATTTCACTTGGTTTGTTAAACACATATTTTTCAGTATTTTCAATGCTCTCATAAGTTTTTTGCAGAGAAATACTAACCTTTTTCAGGTTCAAAGATGAACAAATGGCATGCAGGAAAAATTTCCAGAATCATAGAATATTTTCAGAAAAAATGTTCCATTGAAAGCTTGAAGAAGTTGATTTTCCACTATGTGTTTCATGACATTTGCTGCCACAAAGAAGCCTTTAAGAAGCCAATTACTCCATGTCATGACTACTTACCCTTTTTCCTTCCAAGCTTATCCATCATCCATGTCAGAGTCTAATTTTTATGCCTTATACATCATAACTTCCCGTATGTCTACCTTTCTGAGTCACACACATTTTCCTCATTTTTCAGTTTATCTTTTTTCTTTTGAATAAAACCATTCAGCTTCCTTTCCATGACTACATTTTCTTTGTATCCCTGCGATAAAAACTATTTTACCATGAGATCTTTCATCTATTGTCCTACCACTCATTATGTACAACTCGTGTTGACTGATGTGGGATTCCTTAAGGCCCACCTTTCAACAAGTCTTTCCCAATCGACCTCAGAACATTATCTGGGATAGAGACTAGAGTTCATTGTTAGTACCTTGAGGCTTGCATGCCTTAATGGCAAGTTCTCTCGCTGAAAATCATGGGATTACATCAATGTCCCTTGATCGTTAGATCTTACAAGCGGCTCGACATCAGCTCATTTATTCGCACTTTGCAAGATGTACTTAGGTACCTTGGAATTGATTGACATCAATGGTGATATTTCCTCGCATTGGTTAATGACATTCATTAATGGTCGGTAATCCAATGACTTCTTTCCATGTTCGACATCGACACATTTATTCGCATGGTAAGAATTGTACCATCGAGTTTTGTAGTAGGTGAAGACTATATATTTTTCATGACATCATCAGCAGTTTTACAGCAGCATACTTTCAGCCATGTGAGACTACCACAGTTCTACTTTTAGCTCTCAATTTTTACTTCATCCAACCAAACAATAGTTCAGTTCCTTCACTTCACATTCTATGATTCAGGTTCAGCAGCCACATTCCTATTGCATAAATTCATCAACTTTTTGGGTAAGTGGAGGTATGTTGTTTTCTAATCTTTAGCCATGTAATTCCTTAAATGCTAGAAAATGAATGAATTTGGAAAACTTCCTCATTACATTCCCTTTCTCCTTTTCATAAACCTAATCTATATTAAGTTGAGGGGGTGGGGGGGGACTATTCATTACCATTTTACATATTCATCATCCCATTTACCCTTAATCGACATTTCTTTCCCAAAATATGCTATAAATCAGCATGATCCATAATATGAAGAAAAGAATTTCCAATATACATTGATGGTTCATCATTTCTAATGCATGTATACTCTTAAATCTTATGTATTGCAGCAAAAATACAAGTAAAAAACAAGTGAATGTTGTTAACACAAGAACCAACATTTGTTATGGCTGTCACAAAAGAACCAGCCACAAAAATATAAAAAAGAGAAAAATTAAAATTGCTACCACTCATGCATTTAAAAATCATGAAATGATCTACTGTTATATATCATCATGTAAATCCCAGCTACAAAGCTAAAAGTTAAAAAGAAAATCAATGCATAGTTGCATGAGGACATGGAAACAATCTAGTTGGGGGGGAATGTTGAGCCGTAAAATGACCACATTTTATTCATCATTTCAAATACTATTTATCACCTTATTCCATTACATCCTTCCATAAAACCATTAATATTCACCTCTTTCATAATAAATATGGCCTTATATTACCATTTTCCAAATCATTTATTTTTTAGTATTATTGAGTGAATTTATGGTTAATTATTGAGAAAAATAACATATTTTCATTATACTTTAAAGTTGGGTGAGTTTGGTAATGTTTACATGTGTATTTGAATACTTTAACAAGCTCAAAAGTGACAACCTAGCCTCATATTCGAATTTCATCTTCTAGATGTGGCTAACTTCAAGGAGAAGATCATGGAAGCGTGGAGAGAATATTTCATCCAATATTTGTTGATAATTTAAAGGAATGAGTTGTATATTTGCTGAGGATTTAAAGGCATGAGTTTTAGATTTGTTGAGGATTTTGAGGGATAAGTTGAAAGAATAGTGGATCTGTAATTATGATCACTTATCTTGAATTCCTGTATAAATAGGAGGGCTCTCTCCTCATTTTGGGTAGAGGCCTCTCTAGTGGTTTGGAAGTAGAGACTAGTTTAGAATTAGTTATAGCATATGTATTGAGTGTTATGTAATTGAGATGATGCTTCATGCACCTCCTTTGACTCTCTTATGTTAATATAGATTTCCAGCAATTTCTTTCTTATGAGTTGTTAGTATAGAATTTTAGTTATTTCTTTTTTATGCATTTTCAATATTGATTTTATGTGAGCTCACAAGCTATTGTGAATTGCTTTATACCAGCTTATTTCATGTAGTTTCAATATTTCTTTATCAAGTTTATTTTATACAATTTTATGTTTTCTACAATTATATTTATTTTCATGTAATTTCTTGTTTTCATAAACTAGATTTAATTTCAATTACATGTATTTTTTATTACAGTTATCTAGAATTTTAGATTAGGTTTAGCGACACTCTGCCCCTGCATATACTTTTTTTGTACCTCACAAGTTTACGCTCTCTCCGGGTTGAAAATTAAATCGTTGGAATTCTCTTGTGATTTGTTTAATGTTTTACCCAACAATACCTGTCCAGCGAGTGGCCTGTCGACAACTTCGGATTCTAATTTTCATTTCAGAAAACTCCCACAACTTTAGATCAAACCACCCTTCGATCTCTAGTTGATTCGAATTCCAAAACATATCCTCCTGTTAGTAGCGACTTCATGTCCTGGAAACGGAACCATTTATTGGTGAAACCCACCAACAAATCCTCGTCAACAAGGGTTTCCACTCTGTCGACACCCAACCAGCATAATATCCCTAAGCACCATCCTAGACAGGTTTTACCCTACCCAGCAATGTCTGCAGAGCAGACGAGGTCTCACCCGATGCGTTCAAGGGAGAGCTGTCGAAACTGAGTTTCCAGCAGTGGGGATGGAGGATATGGGGATCTGACGAAAGGACACCATAACTGCTAGATCCAAATCTTGCATTGGACTTTACATCATTTCCTCAACTTGCAGAGTGTATTCAAAACTCATGCAATCATTATAGCATCATACAATTATCACAATATTACTAATACCACATCATTGTCCATAAAACATATATATTCATAACGCAATAGACAAAATATGAAAAACAGATCGCATCGATATAGCAGAAAGAGACTAAATCACAATGAAATCATAAAAATGTAGGTCGCAACATCATAACAGAACATGTCACACATCAGAACAGATTATACCGCAGTAGTCATAACAGACAAGATTTGTGCCACAATAGCCATATTATATTAGCCTTGCGCAAAGGACCCGCATTACACAATTCTTCTCCAAAACCGAAGACTACATACATCAGGAAAACCCAGATAAATCACAGAGACACATGAAATTCTTCACAAAACCAGATCACACTAGATCTTATGCCCCAGTTATCCTATGATGTGATTCTCCTATTCTTTGTCGGTACCATCTACTTGCAAAACTAGATCTATAAATAGGCTTGTGCCATTACATTGAGGGTCCACTTCTAACTAACTTATAACCTCTAATGACTTATTACAACAAAACTTGGTCAAATAACATATAAAATATTCAAAGTAGTTATTCTTCCGCCCATCGCATTTAACTAGCATAGCGCGGTACTACGTGAGGTTGCGCAGCTGCCGCGATGCTAGGTAACTCACTTACCTAAACCCCTGCCAACAACAGGTGCATTTGTCAAGATAAAGGGCATGTAAACAAACTCAAAGTGACCATAGTGGCATCTGAAAGCAGTCTTTGGTATGCCTTATTCCCTCATTCGAATTTGATGATAACCAGATATAAGGTCAATCTTTGAGAAGAAATTGGCTCCATGGAGCTCATCCATGAGTTCATAAATCCTTGTGATGGGATACCTATTCTTCACTGTCTTCTTATTTAATGCTCTAGAATCAATGAACATCCTCAAATTTCCATCCTTTTCTTTACCATAACAACTAAAGAAGCATATGGGATAGAACTAGGCCTTATGAGACCCAACTCCAAGAGTTATTTAATGACCTCCTCATTATCATCTCCAATCCTTTTGGGGTGTCTATAGGGATTTATTTTTATATTTTGTGTTCCTATATCTAACTCAGTGATATGCTTTGCCCCTCTATCCGGTGGTATTCCTAGGGGTAGGTCTCCAAAAAACTTCTCACACTTACTCAATAGTTTCTCTACCTCCTTAGTATGCTTGGAAACCTTCAAGCGAGGTTTAGGAGATGTAATTAAACATTCAACGGCCTATTCTATGTCTCCATGCCTCAATATAGACCTCAGTTGTGAGAGGACACCACTTGATTTGGGTAAGTGTTCATTCCCCTCAACAAGATGGGTTCCCCTTCCAAATTTTTGAACCTCATTTTAGGGACTTCATAGTTCATTATATGCTCCCCTAAAGAATGAAATCATTGTACTCCCAAAACCAGATTTGTATCATCCACATTCACTACATAAAAATTGTCAGTGATTGTATGATTTATTATAGTAACTTTAATCTTTGGAATCCATTTAGTGCATTCCATATAGTTTTTACCTAGAATGATGAATGCGAAACCATCAAAAGTTTCTGCTTGTAACTTTATCCTCTCCACCAAGTCTGCATCTATGAAGTTGTGAGTGGCTCCACCATCCACTAGAATTGTGACCTTTTTGTTAATGTATTTGTAATTTCAAAATATATTCACTTGTATATTTCGTATTGTATTTCATTGTACCCCGAAGGATATGTTTGTTCCTCCGATCAGGAAATTCAATAATGTAGATAAGTCATGTAAAGTCATTGATTTTAACCCTCCATTGTCTGTCGGGGCATTAGACCCATTAGTTAAGTTATATTAGTGTTATTAGACTCTCCTAGAGAATTCCACCCTGTAGGGAAAATGTCAAGTGGAAAAAAGGTATAAATAGAGAGTGTGACTCTCTATTTCAACATACACACACACTCTCATCAATATTGCATGAGAGAGAGAGGACTAACTCGCACAAGTGAGAAAGAGAGCAACTGTCGAAGATCACCTTTATACTTTTGGGTTTTACTTTTGATAGTGGTACTCATTCTATCTCTGAGGAATTTGTGGGGTTTTCTCCTATATGGTTTCCCTAAGGAAAATATTTGGGTGTCTTGTCTCTTGTGATTATTGTTGTGCATTTTATTCTCTTAGATAATATCCGAGATCATATTGAATAATCTGTAAAATATAACATGGTATCATAGCCAAACTGAGAAGAAGGAATAGTGCATCTGCAGAATCTAGTGATTCTTAATTTTTGGGTCTCTCGCCACAGATCATCAAAGAAAGGAGGCTAGGCTAACTCTCCTTTGAAGGGTGCATCTTCCTGTTGAAGCAGAATCTAATTTTGGGAATTTTCAATTTTTGTCTTGTCACTACTGTGGGAAATTAAGGATTTTCACAGAAGTGGAATTTTTTAGTAAACCCACCATAGGTTGTTCTCCTCCTCAAAATCAAAATTTATATACCAAGATCAAAATTTTGGTTGGGTAAAACTCCAGGAAATTCAAACCCTAATTTTACCCCAGACTAGAAAACCAACATTGTAGAAGATCAGCTCCATATCCAGTCCAGGAATCTCAAAGTGGTAACATCTAAATATTTTGTATTTCCATTTGAGGTTCTCATCAAATATGTCTCGTCACACCAAGATTGAGGATAAGCTTGAAGGAACTAATAAATTTCGAGCATGGAAGTATAGGATTTCACTTGTTCTTGAAGAAAATGAATTGGACACCTACATAAGTGGAGAGGTTCCAGTTCCAGAGCGAGATGAGGTTAAATCCTTACAAAAGAAGAACTTGGTCAATTCCAAGAGGATTATTGCTGATTCTATCAAGGATCACCTTATACTACACGTGTCTTCCTTAAAGACACCTAAAGAGATGCTTGATTCCTTGACCAAGTTATTTGAAGGAACGACTATAAATCGAAAGATGACTTTGCAAAATTAGTTGAAGAATGTAAATATCCAGAATGTAGAGACCATACAATCATACTTTACAAGGGTCTCCCAAATCAAAGAACAATTTGAAGTTGTGGGAGAATATGTAGAGAAGGGAGAAGTTGTGATGACCACCTTGAATGGTCTCCCTAGGTCATGGGACTCCTTTATTCAAGGAATTTGTGCTAGAATAAGGTTAATCACTTTCAGTAGGTTGTGGGAGGATTGCTCACAAGAAGAAGCTCGAATCATAGATCAAGAAGAAAAGATGGGAAATGAAGATCAAGCTCTCATAGCACACACCAAGAATAACAAAAAGGAGCACTCTCATCACAAGAAAGGAAAGCATCACCACCAGAATTAGAAAGATAACCCTAGAAGACCTGGGAGATATCTATCTAATGTTAGATGCTATACTTGCGATGAGAAGGGACATTTTTCTAGGGATTATTCATCACTTGAACATATTATTCTTCAAGTGATGAATAATATGTTCTAATTTCATCTCTCACAGGTACTATTTCACATGGGAGTAATGATTGGCTTGTAGATAGTGGGGCTTCCAAACATATGACTATTGGTTTTTTGGTCAATACTGAGAGGTGGGGGGGTGAATCAATATTGTTATATTTTTACTATTTTAACCACTTTATAAATCTATCATTAAAAACACATAACACAAATTTAACGTGGAAGCCCAATAGGGTAAACCACCAATATGTCCTATTACTGCAAAATTGCATTTTACAAATAGTTTTCCTACTGCTATAGGCAACTATGGTATTACACCCTGTCTACCAATACCAATTAGAAGGAGGCTATGACCCCCTGTTTTATCAGCTACGACTAAAAGGATGCTACAATACCCTATCTACCAATGCTAATTGGAAGGAGGCTACGACCCCCTAATTTATCAGCTACGACTAAAAGGATGCTACACCACTCTATTTACCAATTCTAATTCGAAGGAGTCTACAACCCCCTATTTTATCAGCTACGACTTAAAGGATGCTACAACACCCTATTTACTAATGCCAATTGGAAGGAGGCTACAACCCCATGGTTTATCAACTACAACTGAAAGGAGGGAACAACCCCTTGCAGGTCTGTTGCCTTCCATAGAGCCACCCTGATATGTTTCTCACAATTTATCTCCCATTGAATTATGTGACACCCACTGGTCTCTAATTCTGATCATACAATTCGAACTGCAGAGACCTCTTCCTTCTTACTTAGGTCACTGATTAAATACTTCTCACCATTTAAGGTTATTTCAATAGTTGCATCTCTTCAAACTGACAAACATACCTTTAACTGTTGCGCCCTTTCAATTCTGAATATCACACCTTTCATAATGTCCTTTCCCATTCTTCCATTGACCATGCACCTCAGAAATAGTTTCTGCATCTTGGAAACCATTTCCACACCTTTGTCCAACGTTTGCAGGTGCTTTCGCACTTCCAAACTTATTTCCATGGGATTAACTTCCTGATCCAATTAGAGTCGTTGATCCTATATCTAAGTCAATATGGACCATCAAACTAACCATCGATTTCTACCTTAAAATCATCTTTCCGGACCCATATTTCCTGATTAATGATTCCCCATCGTTGATCTTCGTCAAGTGTTTTCCTGACTGTCAATATCCATATTGTGGGATGTAGGATGTGGGATTTTGAATGTTCATTTTTTCCTTTCCACAAAATCCTTTTTGCAAGCTTCTTTCCGCAGGATCCTTTCTACAAGCTCCTTTCCGCAAGCTTCTTTTCGCAATTTTCCTTCCGCACTGTCGATATGTTTTAGCGAAACTAACTTCAGCTGTCCAATATTTCCAGATTGTGGGATGTGGGATGAGGGATACAAGAGGTAGGATGTGGAAACGTAACATTTCTACTTTTCACAAGATCCTTTCCACAAGCTCCTTTCCACATTTTTTCTTTCACACCGTCGATTGTTTGCAGAGTCTTTCATAACCGTTGATCTTGTTGATTGCGGGATGCGGGATGCAGAATCACACTTTCCTATTTTGAACCTCCGCAACATCGTTTTCACATTTTCTTGGACCATTTATTTCCTTGTAGATTTACCCCTAACCGTCTGATATTGGTCTTTTGCAGAACTTTGGCTTTTTTGCCTATCTTTTGCGGGATGCTTCCTAACCGTCGGATCTTGTGCGGGATGCTTCCTAACTTTCCATTCTAGAAATAATACAGATCTGCATTCTGTCTTTGCAGATTATACAAAAATTGATCCTCATTCATCAGATGTCATGCAGATAACTATGCCACCTTATCATTGTTTCATGTCATCAATACCTTCGTCTATGCCACCTCATCATCGTGCCATTTTGTCTTTACTTTGACTTATGTTTCATTAACTCTTCGTTAACTATGCCATGGTATCTTTTCTCTTATCCTTTGTACTTCATAAGTCATCACAACCTTATTCTTTCATCATCATTAGGACACCATCATATTCCATGTTATCATATGTGTCATGCCACATCCTCAACTATGCCATGCCATGTCATCACTACCTTAATCTTTCACTGATTTTGTCTTGCCATCATATCCACTAGTTATACCTTTGTCATTCATGAACACCTTTGACATCAATGACAACTACATACTCAAAGTTTCTAACAATACCCCCCTTTGGCATTGATGGCATCCTCTAAACATTCTCCCCCTTTGACAAAAATGACAAAGGATAACTATTAACCTATTATGCCAATGCTGCACCTATTTTGATATAGGATTTCCTGTCTCTCTTTTTTTTGACAACTCCTCCTTTCATCATACCTCCCCTTTAAATGTACTTGGTTATTTTAATGAATGTATTATCATTTATCTTAACATTTATTGCTCTTGACTAATAGCTTAATTGATAGATCCATGGAATCCCCCTGTCACTGTACTTATTCTTATTCTCCTTTGTCAACATTTTTGTGACAGATTCTACACTCAACACTCTTCAATGTTCTAGGATACATGTTTCCCTCTTTTTTTAAAAAAAATTATTCCTGCTACCATATCTAATGGTCTATTATGCCTATAAGTTAACTGGCTTCCACTTTTACCAGAATTCCTTAATCTCGTGCATTTAGATCTTCATATAAAATCCTAGCATATATTTCTGGATTCTTTTGGATTTTATATCTATATTATGAATTGTCCAGAGACCCATAACTTCAAATCCTCAACACAGAGATTACATTAGTTTATTACATAGTTTCTCTGGTTTCACTATCTGAGACACAAGGACTCGTAGCCTCAACCTTTTCCTTTGTCAATTCTGAACTCATCGTGCTACCTTATCAAAATCCTAGCATATATTTCTGGATTCATTTGGATTTTATATCTATATTATCAACTGTCCAGAGACCCATAACTTCAGATCCTCAACACAGAGATTATATTAGTTTATTACATATTTTCTCTGGTTTCACTATCTGAGACACAAGGACTCATAACCTCAACCTTTTCCTTTGTTAATGCTGAAATCATCATTCTACCTTATCAATAGACTAGATTTTTTATTCCTTTTAGACTTGAGTTTTCTTCTACTGTGAACAACTTTTATGTGTCATGACTTCAAATACTAAGTGAATATAATCATATTTATCTTTTATTTGATTGCAAACATCATGGTCTTCATGACTCTCACATGTTTTTGTTCTCATGTTACTTCATACTTTCTCTTATGTCATCCATACACCATCCTTGATCACCCAGCATCTTTGAATAATATATCTTTCAATATACTTTCAACATTAGATACCAATTGAATATTTTAGATACCAACTGGAATTTTTTTACTTTAACTCCCCCTGAGTATAAGATTCCTTCTAATGTTATTTTCAGGTTTTTTTTAAATCACTAGAGACCTTTTTAGAAAAGGATCCCACAATCATCACCACATCCTTATTCATCACCGTCATCTTTATCGGTGTATTCTTCTACATCACTAAGTAGCTTTCCCTCATGATGAGTGTCATTTTTATCTATGACCTCATTATTCTCAACATCAACTATAGAGACTTCATTAATGATTGAAAGTTGTGTTTCTTATGAAGCTTCTAATGCTTTCATCCACACCTTTTCAGGAGGTGTACTATTTGCTTGTCCTTCACCATGCTCTATGTTGGTGTCATGTTTCCTTTTCATCCTTTGATTTTCTCCTTTGACTCTGTAGTCAGCCACCTTGTGACCAAACTTATGACAACAATGAAAATAACGATGAATATTTTATTTATCGATAGGAGGTGTTTGGTATCTTTGTTTCCTAACTACCATTTTCTTCCATTGTCTCTGAACTTCTACTGGAGCATCACATTTCAATTTACAATTTCTAGCCAAGTGTCCAAAGTTATTACATTTGTAACACTCTATATAAAACCTTTGGAGAAGTCCAAACTAGTTATCATTCCTTACCTTTGGATTTTTAATTGCATCCTTCTTGTACTCATGAAATTTTTCATAAGCCTTGCATTTCAAGGATTTATGAACAAATTTATTACATGAATAAAAATGACCCAGAAATATCTTATGATTTCTATTCATTACTTGTCTCTTGGGATCCTCATGAGTTATGTATTTGTCATGAAAGTATAAATCATGTTCTTTGAACTTTTCCTTTTTAACAGGACTCTTTAGTACTTCAACATAGCTCTTTGTACTTCCTCTCTAATTAGTCAGTAGGAAACTCTCTGTCTTCTTCTCTTTAATGAACTCCAAACTAGACCTATCACTTCATGGTCTTTGGATACTCATAATGTCATCTAGAATCCTTGAGCTCTTCTCAAACTTTGATTTAATGAATTTTTCATCAACTCCTTATCTAAGTCAAGAAATTTCTTTCTCAATTTTTTCAAAATATTGAATTCTCTTCATGAGAAGAACTACTATATCTTCCTCACTTTTCTTGGCATCTTGAAGTTGCTTTCTCAAATCAGTAATAATATGATTTGTCTCTTCTTGGTATTTAGACAGTTTCTCTTTCAAAACTTTGTTTCTTTTCCTACATCTTCCAATTTCCTCTACAACATCCATGTATTTAGCTTCTATGTCCACTCCTGATTCCTCATCTGAGTTTGTTTTTCCTAAAAATAGGATTTCATTATCTTCATTGATTTCCTCATTTTCACTTTCTTCCTTGGAATAGAAGTTCTTCTTTTTCTCTTTATACTTATTTCTACCCTTATGACAACATGATTCTTCATTGTCACTCACCTCCTTTTTTGGGTAGGGACACTTACGGAAAAAATTCCCAATCCTTCCACAGTTAACATTTCAAAGGTATTTTACCTTTGTATTTCTCAGTGACTTTATTAATTCTACTTACAAAGAGGGTTTCCTCATCGTCTAGATTTTATAATTGATTTTTGGAACTGACTTCAAATGCTGCTTCTTTCTTCGAGTTTTTATCCTGTCCAGTTCTCATCTCATAAGCAGTGAGAATTCCATCCAGCTCATATACTGTTACCCTTTTAAGTTCAGCCCATTCCTCTAGGGTGAAAACCTTTAAGTCATGTATCATTGTTAATGTTCTTAGGATCTTTCTTACCAATTATTTTTCTTTCAGTTTTCCTCCAATACCTCTAATAGCATTAACAACCTCATCTACATGAAGAAGGTATTCCCCAATATTCTCTTCTTCTCTCATTTTTTAGGATTTCAAATTGACCTTTATATGTGTGCAGTTTGGATTCTTTGAACTTATATGCTCCTTCATACATAATATTCAATTTATCCCAGGCTTGTTTGGAATATGTGCATTGCATAACCTTGGTAAACACATTGTTTGTTAATCCACTCAAGATTACATTTAGGTCTTTGGCATTTCCTTCATATTCAACTAGTTCAACTGTGTCTGTAGGGTATTGGTTTCCCACAGGAACCTCCTTTTCAGTTGCATCCGAAACCTTCCATCCAAGGGACATCAGATGGAATCTCATTCTGACACTCCAATGTGCATAGTCTTCTCCTGTAAATAGTGGAGGTCTGTTAGTGGCCATTGCTTCTTGTTGATCCATAGTGGTTTTCATGGGATATTCCTTCTAGTGGTTAAATGTAGTGAAGGAACCCGCTCTGATACCAATTGTTGGTTTATTGGTCAATACTGAGAGGGGGGTGGGGTGAATCAGTATTGTTGTCTTTTTACTATTTTAACCACTTTATAAATCTATCATTAAAAACACATAACAACACAAAAACATAGAACACAAATTTAATGAGGAAGCTCGATAGGGTAAGGCACCAATACATCCGGTTACTACAAAATTGTGTTTTGCAAATAGTTTTCCTACTACTACAGATAAGGATGGTATTACACCCTGTTTACCAATACCAATTGGAAGGAGGCTATGACCCCCTGGTTTATTAGGTACAACTGAAAGGATGCTAGAACACCCTATTTACCAATGCCAATTGGAGGGAGGCTATGACCCCCTAGTTTATCAGCTATGACTGAAAGGATGTTACAACACCCTATTTACCAATGCTAATTGGAAGGAGGCTACGACCCCCTGGTTTACCAGCTACAACTGAAAGGATGCTACAACACCCTATTTACCAATGCCAATTGGAAGGAGGCTACAACCCCATGGTTTATTAACTACAAATGAAAGGAGGAAACAACCCCCTGCGGGCCTGTTTCTTGCCCTAGCACCGCCCTACCACCCTTATATGTTTCTCATGATTTCTCTCCCCCTGAATTCTGTCACACCTGATGGTCTTTGATTCTGATCATGCAATTTTAACTACAGAGACCTCATCCTTCTTACTCATGCCATTGCTTAAATACTTCTCACCATTTATGATTCTTTCAATAGTTGTATCTCTTCAAACTGAACAAACATACCTTTCATTGTTGCACCCTTTCAGATCTGAATATCACACCTTTCAAAACGTCCTTTCACATTCTTCTATTGATCATGCACCTTAGAAATTGTTTTCGCAGCTTGGAAACCATTCATTAAAGGAAATTTCAATTTAAAATATGCCTTCCAAAAATAATACAAATTCCATGTCATCGTGTATTAGGCAATCAAAATGATTTAAAATTCAAAAAGGGAGCACCTCTTAAACAATTTTTTAATATAAATTTGGGAATAGTTATCATAAAAAAACTACTTTTTTGTTCCTATTTTTGACATATCTCCCTATGTTTTTACTAAAATTTCAATCCATAAAGCTCATTCGATGCGAACTTAAATCCTGCATCCAATGAGTACCCACTCAGCATACTTTTGACGAGCCTCGCTACCCCAAAAACAAGAAATACCTGAAAAAATGTGAAGATGATATCATCATCATGTTTTTTCAGGTATTTCTTATTTTTGAGGTAGCAAGGCCCATCAAAAGTATGCCGAGTGGGTACTCGCTGGATCCATAATTTAATTCCGCATCCAACGAGCTGTCCCAATTGAAATTTGAGTAAAAACACAGGGAGATATGTTGAAAATACGAACAAAAAAAGTAGTTTTTTTCTTTTCTTCCTCCAAAATTAATAAATATTATTTTATTATTTTAACTATTATTTTATTAATTTTCCTTAGGAGGCCCATTTTGATTTGAAATTTCCTTCAATTTCCACACCTCTGTCCAATGTTTATAGGTGCTTCCACACTACCAAACTTCTTTCCACAAGATCGACTTCCTAATCCAACCAAAGTCGTTGATCCTATCTCTAAGTCAATTTGGACCGTCGATCTAGCCATCGATTCTCTCCTTAAAATATCCTTTTCGCACCCATATTTACTTATCAATGATTCCCCACCGTTGTTCTTCATCAGGCGTTTTCCTAACCATCGATCTCCAGATTGCGGGATGTCGATTGTCTGTTTTTCCTTTTTGCAAACTCCTTTCCGTAAGCTTCTTTCTATAGGATTATTTTCGCAAGCACCTTTCCGCAAGATTCTTTCCACAAGCTTCTTTCCATAATTTTTCTTCTGCACCGTTTATCTGTTTTAGCGGAACTAACTCCAGCCATCTGATCTTTCTAGATTGGAGGATGGGGGATGCAGAAATGTAACATTTTGACTTTCCGCAAGCTCCTTTCCATAATTTTTCTTTCACACCATCGATCTTTTGCAGAGTATTTCCTAACCGTTGATCTTGCGGATTGCGGGATGCAGGATGTGGAATCACACTTTCCTATTTTGGACTTCCGCAATTTTCTTCCACAACTTTTTCATCATTTTCCTGGACCGTCCGATCTTGATATTTTGCGGAACTTTGCCTTTTTCGCCTATCTTTTGCAAGATGTTTCCTAACCGTCAGATCTTGTACGAGATGCTTCCTAACCATCCATTCTAGAACTAATGTGGATCTTCATTCTATCTTTGTAGATTATACAAAACTGATCCTCATTTATCGGATCTCATGCAGATAACTATGCCACCTCATCATCATGTCATGTCATCACTAACTTTGTCTATGCCACCTCATCATCATGCCATTTTTTCTTTACTTTGAATTATGTTGCGTTAACTATGCCATGGTATCTTTTTTCTTATCCTTTGTACTTCATAAGCCATCACTACCTTATCCTTTCATCATCATTAGGACACCATCATATTCCATCTCATCATATGTGTCATGCCACATCCTCAACTATGCCATGCCATGTCATCACTACCTTAGTATTTCACTAGTTTATCTTGCCATCATATCCACTGGTTATTCCTTTGTCATTTGTGAACACCTTTGACATCAATGACAACTATATACTTAAATTTGCAAACAATGACAGGACTTAAGGAATCCTTTGTGAATCTATCTGAACATGAGTCACCTCACAAGGTGAAACTTGGGGATGACTACCAAAACCCTATAAAAGGAAGTGGTGAATCCTCTTATAAGCTAAACTCTGGAAAATATTTGAAGATGAAGGATGTTCTATATGTACCAGGACTCAAGAAGAATCTTCTATCCATATATGCATTAGATGAAAAAGGTATGAGAGTTTCATTTATTGATGGCCAAATTCTTATGTGGACAAAAGGAAAGACCATAGATGATGCAGTAGTGATTGGAGAGAAATAGGGAGGCTTATACAAGTTGAAGGAAAACCTGAACAAGCCTTGGTCCATGACCATGGAAGCAAGTGAATTATGGTGCAGAAGGATTTCACATGTGCACTACAGAGCACTATCACTTGCAAGAAAAGAATTCAATGGTCTTCCTGAAATCTAGACAAAGTTGTTGGCAATATGGAAATACTAATTGGCATTGATGGCATTAACAACACTAACAAAACCATGCATATAGGCATGCATTTCAGGTATGTTGAATATGAGTGAGTGATGGTGATATTATGGTGATGGAAGAGAAAAGAAGTCAAAATCCAACTCAGGATCCAAGAGTGGAAGAATATCAAAAATCCAATCTAGGTAGAAGTATGATGATGCAAAATATGTTAAACATTCAGATGGAAAATGGAGTTGATTATGTTAAACACACTGGAGACAATTGATCGTTCAAATACAATAAACTCTCGTCTAAAGTAGCTTCATCTCTTACAAAATGATGGGAATGATGAGATGCTTGTCCGCTAAACTGGACACAGAAGAGGTAGACATGGTATCTCCTATTTCGACAAGATTATAAACCATTGAAAAACAATGTGCTCGAATTCTTCATTTCCGATGGAATCATTCAGAAGAATGTTGCACAAAGAGAATTTTGTAGTTTCTTCAATATTACATATTTTGAACGCTTCATTTGATCTACGATCACTGCAGGCATCACCATTATAACCATTTTTTCTTAAACATTTCAAAGTATCCCATGGGATTTGTTATTCTCGAGGCAGTGCCTTTGAACACACAATTTTGGACGCGAGCCGAAGGTTTTGAGATTGTACTATGATTTTGCGAAGTCTTGGGTTGAGATCTGTTCATTGAAAGGGGTGTCTTATTACACATATGAGTGTTCCAATAATGGAGGAATGAGATTGCACAGGTACTACATCATGTTAAAGACACCCTTGTTGTTTGTCCCATGGTAGTTGTTATTCAATGGAGGAACGAGACTATGATTTTGCGAAGTCTTGGGTTGAGATCTGTTCATTGAAAGGGGTGGCTTATTACACATATGAGTGTTCCAGTAATGGAGGAATGAGATTGCACGGGTACTACATCATGTTAAAGACACCCTTGTTGTTTGTCCCATGGTAGTTGTTATTCAATGGAGGAACGAGATTACTTGTTTCACAGCTGAAGGAACCACTAAAGTTTAATTTTATCATGGTGCTAATAGATGTAAATATGTGGCTAAGCTTTCCCAAGATGATTTTATTTTAAATGACTTATTCTATGATTGAGGTAGAACTGTTATACCCAAATCTTGTCACCACCATGTGATAAGACCCTTGAATTACATATTTTCCCTTAATCCCAGCATCTGGAGTGGAAACCCATGTTGTTTTTCAATCTTACATAAAAATACTCAGCACTGCGCTTTCCCCGTTAACCATGAGCGGTACCTTGCTTGCATCGCCTGTATCTTGTTTGCCATAAGCGGTGTGTTGAGGCCTGGCAAATTGCAGGTAACAACAGTTAAGGATTCTCCCAAATAAATGTTCCCAACTAGCCCGCTACTGTTTGGTAGGGGGAATCCATCAAGTTGGTTTTCAATGGGAAGCTCTTCTTCTGGTACTTCAAGTGATTTTAACAATTTCTCTTTCTGCTGAGGTACATTACACATTTCAAACAATGAGATATTTTCCTTATCCTTTTTAATGTCTTCAACAATATCATACCCCATCTCATGCTCTTTGAGATTTCTCTTGGCATTATCAATTTTATCTTCAACAGGATTAACATGTATGTTAATTTTCTTTGGATCTTGACTTGAAATGGTAAATTCCGGTATTTTAACATTTGTAGTGTTCTTTTGTATCTTCTTCATATTTTCCCGAAGTTTCTTGATCTTCAAAAGTATTGAATTGTTTTCTTTTAACAAACCCTGACTTCTTGTTGTCATATTGGTTTTTGATGTTTCCTCTTGTTTCAGAGAACCTTCCTTTTCTGTATCAAACAATGAGACACGGTCCCATAAAACCAGAGTATCCTCATGTTTTTCTATGGATTGATTGTCCTTTTGTTCCTCCTTATCAGTTTCTGTTAGTTTGGAGTCCAATAACTGATTCATTACCAACATCACAAAATTTATCCATTGATGGCAATTCTTCTCAAAATGAGGTTATTGATGAAAAGTACAAAAATTATCCATGCCTACATCAGTTAAATTCATTGTTGTGGGACTATGTGGAGGAGGCCTAGGATGACTAATGTCTTCCCTTTTCTTATAATAAGGCTATATGATTTGTGATCCTCTCTTTCCCTCTCTAAATCTATCACTCTGTTGGATAACTTTTGCATCATATTCAACATCCCTTCAAAATCCTGTGATCACTCATCCTTAGGCTTAGTCAGTGATAAAGGTTTCTTGCCAAAAGGTTTTTCTTCCAACTGCACAGGATAATTTTCTATTCTCTCCATCTCAACCTCTACCCTCTCAGCTTCTTCATAGGTTTCCGATAATGTAGGTTTGACTAATATCTTAGCAAACATGGCCAAGTCAAGCCCTAGAGCTAAAGTATAATATTCAATCAAAGCTTTTTCAGATGGCTTATCAGCTGCAGTAAAATTTTTAAGATAAGCAACAAATATTTGATTGAAATTATGCATTTTTTCCTTCCTTTCTTTCTTTAAAGCGCATAAAAATTTCATTAAAGTTGCATGAGTTTTCTAAAATGCATATTTACTTCTAAATATTCTCTCAAATGTGTCCCAGTCTGTGATTGAATTTGCAGGAAGAGCAAAATAGCATGAGGTTGCTACTCCTTTCAGGGTGTGTGGAAACAATCTACAGACCACATCTTCATGCTCTCCTACTCGTAGTCCTTCTATAGCCAAGTAAAAACTTTGCAAATGATCATCTACCAGAATTTTTTCACTTGGGTCAAACTTAGGCAACATTTTATCAAAAGCTTGAGGCAAATCATGCAAGGGAGCTTCCAAGTTTAAAGGTGACCTAACCTTCCAAGCAGGTGGTGGATTTGGTTGGTTTGCATTTACATGAGCCATGATTTTGAGTGGAGAATGAGGTGGTGACTGAACAAGGGTCCGACAAGGTGAACAGTAAGGTGTATCTGGACCCAATTTATTCAAAGGTTGGTTAACTTACTGTAGGGCTTCTTCTACCAGTTTTTCAAGGTCTTCTGCCAATACTGAATCTTCTAATTTAGGGTGATCTTTCTTCTGATATTCTCTTCTGGGTAAGACAGGAATAATTGGTAATCCTATGATCTTCTTTGCATATGCCCTAGTAAATCTTCTCAGATCATCAACTACTTTGTTATCTACAGGATACAGATACCCTTTCTCTCTATCTTCAGGAGTGGATGTGTGAAACAAACTACTTTCATAACTGTCACCGATGGAGTAATTTCAAGGAAATGAGTTTCCTCGGCCAGCCATGCATTGGTGGACCTCCTTCTAGTGCCAAAAACTATCGAGGCATGGAAAATCACAGGTAACAACAGTTAAGGATTCTCCCCAATAAACGTTCCCAACTAGCCCGCTATTGTTTGGTATGGAGAATCTGTCTGGTTTACGGTCCGGCTACCATAGGTCAAGTAACAAATTAAAAGGTTTTACCGGTTACGACCCGGTCCACCGTGTATATTTTTAGTTTTTTGTCTTTAAGTTATGATGTGCAAGTGCCTATCTAAAAATGCAGATTGATAGAGATAACGAGGAATGTCACAATGTGATGCGTAGGCTCTTACCTCTTGTCTTAACTCTCTCGCATCTAAATCACACACAGCAAGAAACTAAAATTAGATAACTAACCTATCCCTAGGGAGCAAAAGTATCAGTTATGAATGAGTAATGTATTTCTACGCATGCATTAAGAAAAATTACAGATAGGTGTTACTTATTTTAGAACACATGAACATTAATAGATATATGAACAACAAGATAGCTTATTGTTTATGAAAACCTATATTACTCACAGTGGAAATTTCAAAGAATAAACTAGAGTGCATTCATAACATGGGCATAGATTCAATGATTTAGAATGATCTCACAGTTAATGGACATAAGCTGAAAATGAAATAGTTTACATCCAACTGATCCATAGCACAGCATTTGAAACATTCTACCAAGATTTCTCCAGCAGGAAACTTGCAATTCTTTATTGCAAAAGGAATTAGTTCTTCTTACAACATACTCTCACAAATCTATCTGGGAAAAAGTCCCTTTATACATCTAACTATCCTATATTTATACAAAAAGCACAACCTTTGGGCTTCCTCAACCTTTGAGTTCCAAAGTTTTGTCTTGTAGTATGTGCTCATAATTTATACAATATGTTACATTTTAAATTAAAATTTAAAAACACTTTATGAAGAGGGACCAGCTTGGTCGCTGATGAACCTTTTCCAATCTTGGGCCTCTGCTGCTATCGATCTACTCAGTAATCTGGTGGTCTTTTTCAGTTCCTATTAATCTCATACCCTCACTTTCTTCTTCTCTTTCTCTTCCTTCCTTGTTGCCTCCTCTGCAACTCTCTTTCTTTCTTCTTCCTCATTCTTCAACCAATTCTTTACCTCTTCTACTTTTGTCTTTTAGACATATCTTCTTTACAGCAATCACCCTGTCATAAACATAGCATGTTTTTAGACCATTTACCTTTTACCAAAATAACAAAAAACGGTATCAGTCTATTTACCTCCTCCATATGCATTCTGTAAAATGAACTATACATAGTATTAATGTATGAAAAGAAACATTACAAGGTAAAAAGAAAATCATGTGGTCATGCTTAAAACCCTGTCTGTAACCAAAATGATATCCTTGATAGCAAAGATTATTCATCTTAATCTAGGCCACATCTGAACTAACTCAAAATCCTTCGATACAAGCATGAACTACAATTCTGCTACTACTAATCTCCAAAACTCCAGACTTTGTACTGTGTTCCTCGTCGTGGAAAAACCTCGGTAAAAGGTATCGGCGGGAAAAAACCCAATTGATGACAGAAGCACTAAGCATCGGGTGGATAGTTCACTACGCAGCCGCAATCGCGGGAGACAGACTGACTATGACTTCTGCGATCAAATAAAAACACCGGCAATTGGAATCTCTAAGCACTATGCAACGGTGACTCAAACCTCAAGACTTCCACAGTGTCGGCAATCCCAAGCACTAAACGCCGTCGATAGTTATGTGTTGACGATCAGAGAGACTATCTAATAAACACATCAACACTGACAAGCGGACGGACTAACCCCAGTGCTCTTTGTATTTTTGGTGATATAAAGCACTAAACGCCGCGGGTATCATGTATCAGAGATCGAAACTACTAACCAATAATGCATCGGCAATGCAAAGGACTAAACATCGGAGAAAAGTCTGATCGGCAACCGCAACGACGGATAACAAACTGACTGTGGGTTATGTTATAAGTATATCTTGTTCTTAGTTTATCTGTTCTTTTTGTCCTAATTTTCAACCATTGGTTTAAAATGATTTTACCTTTTATGTTGATTTTAAGAATTTTGGACAATCAATAATTTTGGTTGGATTTGATGCTTTTAATGGTTGAATTATTTCATTATTTTAGTTTTAAAGTTTGTCTTTTGGGCTTATTAGTTAATATGTACATATTCAATCTTTCAAAAAGTTGTAATAAAAGTTTATTCCAAGTTTTTATTTATAATCTAACTCTCATTTTTTTGTCCTTTGTCAAATATTTTCATGAGGAGATTCCTGTAGCAGCTCTGTTTTTCCTGTTTTTGTCATTGTCATTGGGAGAATATTACAAGGATATGGAAACAAATTCAGGAAAACAAAAAGAGGTTTGTTTCCAGCATAGACTCATTCACAAAAACCTCTCTCATTTTTGCAACAGATATTATAATTTGAGATATTCGAATTCATCTTTGTGGCCTATTTTCAGGGTTTGAATTATTTAATAATTGCCTGTTTTAGTCACCAATTTGCAGCATGTCTTCTGATCAATTGAAGAGGAATTTTAAAAAACCAATAGATTTTTTGTTCATAACATACTCATATAAAATATCTCTCCCAGTTTTTGCACAAGTGTCCCGGACCGAAAGATATTAAGTCGTCTTTGAGACCCAAAGTTTCAGAAATTCGTCAAATTTCCCCAAATCCGATTTGCTATTTTTGGGTTAATTGTCTTTAAAGATTTTGAGTTATCATGTAACTAATTGATGTAAATGTTTCAAATTTTGACCTAGAAGGTAGTTATGGAACTACTTTACTTTTGTAATGATAAAAGGAAGACAAACATATAGTTTTGGGGTGGGATTTTTCACTCAAGGAGAGGCTTTTGGAACTTTGATTTCTCAAGCTAGCACTTATAACTCTTATGTAAGTGGATGACTGTTATTGATTATATATTAACTGATAAGCCCTTTTACCTGTCATGCTTTTTCATTTCTGATCTGGTTGATTGCTCAGTCTACAATTTCATTTCATATTTAAAGGTTTATTCATGTAAATGCTTGTAGCCTGTGGGTGGAATTAGTATTTCATGTGTAATGTTTATGGCTTATTGGGATATGTTTGATCCCCAGTTTATCTAACTTGCATGATTCAATTCTGTATTAGCTTGTGGATGTTTATTTCCTCCTTGCTAATGAAGTTTTTTAAAACCAAAACCCTTAAAACATATTTTACTTAATTTTATTTTATGAGATTGTGTTGGCTTGTTCTTTAGTAGTCTGAGAACAATTTCTGGCACTAACATATTTAGCGTTGTTTCCAGGGACGAAGCTAAAGTATATCTTCCCTGGGATATTATTATTCATCTAATTTTGAGAGGTGAACAAAGCCAAAAAATCTTTTAGACTACAATTTTTCACGGGCGACTTCACGATTAAAGATTCCACTGCAAGGAGAATTTTGTTGACAGAAAAATGAAGAAGCCAAATGGAAATACTGGGTATCAGCTTGTTACTTTACTCCATGAGGTTTTGTGCTTATTCATCAGTTCTTTCATGTCTTTCCCATTGCATGTCAAAATAATAATTTTTTGTTTTGTCTACTCCGATGATCATAAACCTTCAAGTACATATCCCTCTTTGGAAGAAGAAAATCTGCATTCTTCTTGTTTTATTGATGTTGATCCTACTTCTTCATTTGAAATACATGTGCATCATGATATACATATACCCATATCTCTTGAAGCTGATTATTCTGGTCATCTTGTAGAGAATAAAGCTAATCTATTACCTTGTACCATCATTGCTTAAACTTGCGAACATCTTATTGAACCTCATTTTCAACTCACAGATTTTCAGTCTAGACTCAGACAAAAGATGTTTAAACCTCTTAGGCTACCATCTCTCTGACATCCTTACCCTTCCTACTTTGTTGAATATCTTCCCCATTTTACTGAAAAAGACCATATTACAGCAAAGAAGCATTTAGAATCTTTTCATAATTTCAATGATAATTTTGAAATCATGCATGAGGATGTTGTAATGAGGTTATTTTCAAAATCCTTTGCTGGAGATGCTGGGTTTTGGTTTCGAAATTTAAAAGTTGATTCAATTGGATCGTGGGAAGAGTTACATGATGTATTTTTTAAGTATTGGGGTAAGAATAAATCTTATGATCAATTTCTTTCCAAATTTTATAGTTTGAAAAGAGAGAATGATGAGCCAATTACTAAATTTAATTGGAGGTTTCAAAGTTTTTATATCAGTATGCCTCCAGGGATCAGACCTTCGGAAAAAATTGCTATGGTATATTATGTTATGGCTCAACATTCAGATCTTGTCTTTTTCCTGTTAGAAAGGAAATCATCATCTTTAAGACAATTGTTTGAAGATGCAAAAGGAGTGGAGGAGAACATCTGAGCTTGCAAAATGCTTCAAGATCAGGCTCATGTTGAAGATATACAAGATTATGAACAGGAAAAAGAACGTAGGTATCATTCAAATTTAAGACAGTTTTCTTCATCATTTTCATATTTTCATATGAACAAGGATATAAATGACGCTTGTGTTGATTCTTCATATCAGTTTGCTGATTTTTTCGATGATAATATACTTTGAGTGGATTATAGTAGAAATTTCTTAGTTCCTGCTATGAAATTATCATGTTATGAAGAAGAAGTTGTTTCTCTTCAACCTCTTACTATTGCTATAAGAAATAAATTTCCATTCTTGACTTATGGTCACTTTCAGAATTTTATTTGTTCAAGTTTTGATCAAGGGTTTTATTTAAAGGTTGAGAAGCAGTTTGAAAAGCCCTTGGTTTCCATTCTTGATCCAAAGTTTAAAAAGAACAGCAATGGAGAGGAAGAGATGCTTCACTTTATGATGAATATAATGAAGACATTGAAGTTTTAAATCAGAAACTTCATGATCTCGTGGCTTCTTGGATGGATTTGTATTTTTCAAAGGTTTCTAATGCTCCAGCTTTTGGCATACTTCCTATTTCTAGTCATACGTATCAGCTTCCTACAGACTCTTTATTGCATTTATCACATCTTTTGTGGGTTTTCTCAAACAGTAGCATGCATGGAATTATCATTCTCAGTCAAATGGTTTCTTGGCTTCACTAGAAGTATGATTACACTTGATTGGGCTGTTTCCTCTTATTAGAAGTAGGAGTAAATAGCAAAATAAACTTGCTATACAAGCATGTAGATTCTTTTCAGTATGCTAGTTTGTAGCAGTATTTTGTCATTTCAGAGGTATGTGTTCAGAGTTTGAGAAAGTTGTAGAGATTTGGTAAATGACTCCGTCACCCAATGAATAAGGCACAAGGTCTACAGGTTCTTGAAGCCTCACAAGGAGGACTTCATCCCGCAGCAAGAGCCAGATGTTATAACTATATCGTGTTATTAGTTTATCTGTTCTTTTTGTCCTAATTTTCAACCGTTGGTTTAAAATGATTTTACATTTTATGTTGATTTTTCGAATTTTGGACAATCAATAATTTTGGTTGGATTTAATGCTTTTAATTGTTGAATTATTCATTATTTTAGTTTTAAGGTTTGTCTTTGGGATTATTAGTTAATATGTACATCTTTAAGCTTTCAAAAAATTATAATAAAAGTTTATTCCAAGTTTTTATTTATAATCTAACTCTCATTTTTTAGTCCTTTGTCAAATATTTTCATGAGGAGATTCTTGTAGCAGCTCTGTTTTTCTTGTTTTTGTCATTGTCATTCGGAGCATATTACGAGGATATAGAAATGAATTCAAGAAAACCAAAAGAGGTTTTTGTCCAAAACAGAGTCATTCACAAAAACCTCTCTCCGTTTTGCAACAGCTATTATCATTTGAGAGATTCAAATTCATCTTTGTGGCCTATTTTTAAGGTTTGAATTATTTAATAATTTCCTGTTTTAGTCACAGATTTGCAGCACATCTTCCGATCAATGGAAGAGGAATTTTGAAAAACCAAGAGATTTTTTTGTTCATAACATACTCATTTAAAAAAACCTCTCTCAGTGTTTGCACAAGTGTCTCGGATCGAGAGCTATGAAGGCGTCTTTGAGACCCAAAGTTTTAGAAATTCGCCAAACTTCCCCAAATCCGATTTGCTATTTTTGGATTAATTGTCTTTAAAGATTTTGAGTTATCATGTAACTAATTGATGTAACTATTTCAAATTTTGACCTAGAACGTAGTTATGGAACTACTTTACTTTTGTAATGATAAAAGGAATACAATCATATAGTTTTGGGGTGGGATTTTTCACTCAAGGAGAGGCTTTTGGAGCTTTGATTTCTCAAGCTAGCACTTATAACTCTTATGTAAGTGGATGACTGTTATTGATTATTTATAAACAGATAAGACCTTTTACCTGTCATTCTTTTTCATGTCTGATCTAGTTGATTGCTCAGTCTACAATTTCATTTCATGTTTAAAGGTTTATTCATGTAAATGCTTGTAGCCTGTGGGTGGAATTAGTATTTCATTTATAATGTTTATGGCTTATTGGGATGTGTTTGATCCCTAGTTTATCTAACTTGCATGATTCAGTTCTGTATTAGCTTGTGGATGTTTATTTCCTCCTTGCTAATGAATTTTTTTTAAACCAAAACCCTTAAAACCTATTTTACTTAATTTTATTTTATGAGCTTGTGTTGTCTTGTTCTTTAGTAGTCTGAGAACAATTTCTGGCACTAACAGGTTACGCGGATCACAAAACCATCGGTGATCAAGAGCTCTAATAACTATGTATCGATGACTCAAAACTCAACACTGCCGCCATGTTGGCAATGCAAAGGACTAGCCCTCCGATCACAGTCAAAAATCGTTCTGGTAGTGATAAAATAAACAGTGTCGGCAAAAAGGTTTAAACAATTTAACAACAAAGAGGTAAAGGCCACAAGTCGGTGAAAATAAGAACTGTTCATTGTTTCCCTCCTGAAACGTTGAAGGCATAGAGAACTAATGCCCCAATTCATTGTTCAACCAACTTCTAACAGAAATAAAATCCTCTAAAAATTTTTTTTTTTAAATGTTAAGTTCTGAGAAACAAAACTCCACAGTCAAAAGCATTGGCTAGACAAAAGGCAGTTTTAGATCATTTAACTTCTGAAACAAAGGAAAATAGTTTACCTCACTTCAACCTCAAAAAATCCAACATTGTAGTAGAGGAAAGACAGAGTTCAGGAAACCAAACAATCCCAGACTAGACAAGATTGAAAGGAGGGTCCAAAATTTTTGAAAATTTGGGAAAATTGTTGCAGCTGCAACCCGGTGCCACCGCCTATGGCCTTTGGTCCATAAGCAGTTCTAACATAAACCGCTCTGTCATAAGAGGAGAAAAGTGGTACCCTAGATAAAATGGAAAAAATAGAAGTGTCTCGAGGCTTCTAGATCATGAGCCTCGTGTCCTCCCTTATCCCTATCATAGTGGGTCAGTTGAGCTCCAGATCCCCCATCATAGGATCTTAGAGGCCACCTCACCCACAAGTATCTCAACCATTCCTATCCATTGAGCCTTATAAATACAAGATCATGTCCATGGTTGAGGGGGAAACCATAAATGTATTGTTATGTTATTGGATTGACCACTTGGCCCAAGCCATTTAAGAGCATAGAGAGAAAAGTTGGATCTTATTGGGATGAAGGTGTTGGTTTCATGGAGATGCATGTCAACACTAAGGCTTAATTGGTTGTAAACTTCTCCATTCATCTTAATGCAAAGATGATTTCGTCCCACATTACTGTTGTTTTGATTTCACATGTAAATGTTGTTGGATTCCTTAGTCACTGATATGGATAAATAGATTATGTTTTGGTAGCTTTGATGTGTTTGCATGTTTGATCTGGTTGCTGGTACACAGGTTCACTATCGAAGCAGCATTTCAGGTGTCTATGACATCCAGGGAGCAGCTCAAATCTCAGATTGTTTTTATCAAATGAATGTGAGTCTTTTCCATTCTTTTGAAATGAATTTTGATATTCCACGGGCTCCTTTATGCATCATCTCCAGATCAGAAGTTTTACCAGTTAGTCAAATATTTGTATGGCTTCATTGGAAGCATGATTTTACCTAATCAAAAGAAAGCAAATGATTAGAATGGGAGCTGTAAATAAATAAGCTTGATGCTTCAAGCATTTCCTTAAGTTTGTACAGTGTGATCAGATTGTTGTGAAAGGATTATTTCAATTTGTAGAGTAGTTTAAAGATTCAGTCAGTAGTTTGTTTTCAAACTTTTTAAGTAGCAGAGATTTGTGATGAAGACTCCATCCCAATGGAAACAAGGCACTGGCTTTTCTTATTTTTAAAAGCAGTGAATAGCAGGACAGGGGTGTAGTTATCAGAGACGGTTTCATTGGAAAGGCACTTGGTCTACTTGTTCTTGGCAGCTCACAGGGAGCATGCCATCCCCAGACAAAGCCAGATGTTGTCATCAGATCTGCTCCAACAAAATTTCAGTTTTTGGCAGCATCCAAATATCAAAGTGACCACTCAGGTTTCAATTTGAATACCAAGATCAGATAGAAAAGAATCATGATCATTTTGTGCCTATCTCTGGTTTTGAAGGTGACAACATGATTGAGCGCTCGACCAACCTTGATTGGTACAAGGGTCCAACTCTCTTGGAAGCCCTTGACCAAGTTTCAGAGCCCAAGCGACCTTCAGACAAGCCTCTGAGGTTTCCTCTTCAGGATGTTTACAAGATTGGTGGTATTGGAACTGTGCTTGTTGGTCGTGTGGAAACTGGTGTCATCAAGCCAGGTACCATTGTTACCTTTGTTCCTACCGGGCTCACAACTGAGGTTAAGTCCATTGAGATGCATCATGAAGCTCTACAGGAGGCATTGCCTGGTGACAATGTGAGATTCAACGTGAAGGATGTTGTTGTTAAGAATCTGAAACGTGGTTATGTGGCATCTGATTCCAAGAATGATCCAACCAAGGAAGCTGCCAACTTCATCGCTCAGGTTATTATTATGAATCATCCAAGACAGATTGGAAATGGTTATGCCCCTACATTGGATTGCCACACTTGCCACATTGCGGTCAAGTTTTCTGAGATCATGACCAAGGTTGATAGGCATTTTCGCAAGGAGCTAGAGAAGGAACCCAAGTTCCTTAAGAACAGAGATGCCGGGTTTATCAAGATGATTCCAAACAAACCAATGGTTGTGGAAACCTTTGCCGAGTATCCTCCATTGGGTTGTTTTGCAGTAAGGCACATGCGTCAGACGGTTGTTGTTGGAGTCATTAAAGTTGTTAAAAAGAAGGACCCTACTAGTGTAAAGGTCACCAAGGCAGCTGCTAAGAAGAAATGAATATTGAATACAAGTGTTTGGGAATAGAGGAGTTTGTACCTCATTACATGTGCTTGCATCTTTCTCTATTTTCCTGATGGTATGTTAGTAGAGTTAGTTTATCAAATGCAGAATTGGGTGCTTGATCGGCGGTGGCAGAGTTTACATTATTTTCCATTATAGTGTGAGGGAGATATTCTTGAAGACCCAGCTAATGAACCAAAGAAAGACATGTATGTGATGACTATAGATCCAGAGGAAGCATCTAGTGGGAAGAGGAGTTCTGTCAACGACTTTGGTCCGAGTTGTGAGTAGAAGGCAGATCTGCTCCCCAATCTCTTCAATCCCATCTTCTGTCATAGAATTGCATGCACTTGCAGGGAGTAATAAAATCGTTGGTGTCTTTTATAAAGCCAATGAATATGCCTCACTGAATCCAAACTTCCTTGGGTGTGTTGAGAATGCTTTGGGGATACGAGAATGGCTTGAGTCTAAAGGTCACTAGTACATTGTGACTGATGACAAGGATGGTCCCAACTCTGAACTTGAAAAGCACATACCTGATGCACATGTTTTGATTTCTACACCTTTCCACCTTGCCTATGTGACATCAGAGAGGATCAAGAAGGAAAAGAACTTAAAACTTCTTTTGACATCTAGTATTGGTTCTGACCACATTGATCTAAAGGCTGCAGCAGCAGCTGGTGTGACAGTTGCAGAAGTTACAGGAAGTAATGTGGTGTCTGTGGCAAAAGATGAGCTAATGCGCATTCTCATATTGATCCACAACTTTGTGCCTGGATATAAGCAGATTGTTGAGGGTGATTGGAAAGTAGCAGCTATTTCTTACAGGTCATATGATCTAGAAGGAAAAAATATTGGTACCATTGGTGCAGGGTAAATTGGAAAAGAACTACATAAGTGTTTGAAGCCCTTCAATTGTAATATTCTTTACCATGACCGCCTTTCAATTGGACCTAAATTGGAGAAGGAAACTGGAGAAACATTTAAGACAAATCTTGACGATATGCTACCTTGATAAAGGCTGTTGCATTAGCTCTTCAGAAAATTCCTCAATGTAACGGCTCAGGGACACAATGGTGTATACGACAGAGTTCATCGAAGGATTTCACTTTATGCATCCAGCATCATCCTTTTCTTTAGAAAGTGATTTCCTAGAAACCAATGATCTTGCAAGTGGCATTTCATTTAAGTGTTTTAGTCCTAGTAGAACTATAACCCTATTAAATAGAGATATGAGTCATTTTCTTGTTTGATTAGCCAAAACTTGGCAAAGACTCATTAGACTAGATCCAAAAAATGCTAAAGAAGTTAGCTTTGCTATCTTATATATATTTCATGGTAGAAGTAGAGAGGAAGGGTGGTTGGCTTTTTTGGAGTTATGAAGATCCAGTTTTGATCACTTTCTATATGACATAAAATACTCTACATCTTCAATACAGGTTCTACCTTGATATGAGTATGATTATTATTTGTCTGTGTGTATTATGAATTGTGTTTCTTGTAATTTATCATGTATATGGTCCATTGAATTCCATTGCAGTGATTCTTATGTTGAAATACAATTATCTTTTATACTTTTAAAAACAGAGGCAGTTTCATTCCATAATTTCATGATCGTAGTTACTTGGATATTGGATTATGTATCTTGTTTTATGTTATACAGTTCTTATATGATTTTGTGATTCTCTTATAACTTTGATGACATACCAGCCCAGTTCTTGTATGATTTTATGATTTTCTTATAGATTTTATGACATACCAGTTTTCATTTTGACTTCATTGATTTATATGTTTGAAAAATATTTCCTTAAGCTTGAACCCCTGTAGTCTAGGTTCAACTTTAGGGATAACATCTTCTGGCGCCGTTGCCGAGGACGGAGGAGTGAAGATATATTCCCCAAGAAAGAATGACAAAGATCAGATCCAGCTCTTGATGGTGGACATGAGCAGGGCATTAGTTTGACTATAGATTTATTCACCGAGCAACTCCATGTTTGAAGAATCCAGAGGCGATTTTACAAGATGTCAAAGCGTTTTGAAACCATGTTGGCACAGAGATTTGCTCTGCTCAATTTCTCAAATGTTCCTGGATTTCCAAATATAGTACCTATCATTGATGAATGGGGAGATTTTCTTCTGCGATTTCAAGAAAAAGAGGACAATCCGGCACATCATGTAATTAAATTTCATCAATACATGGATCGGCTGAGTATACATCATGAAGATGTATTGATGAAAATGTTTATGTATTCATTAGATGGTTGTGAAAGACAATGGTACAGAACTCTTCCTCCTTCCAGTATTTCCTATTTGAAAGATTGTCATGATGCCTTTTATTCATATTGTAAGAGGATTTACCCAACTGAGTGTCTTTTTGAGCAGTGCTGTAGGGGATATGCATTATATATCCAGGGTTTAGAAGTAGATTCTTCCAGTAGTAAAGATGAAGCTGGTGGTTATGCTATGAAGAAGGAAGAAGATCTATTATCTTCCTCTAATTCTATTTTACAACAAGAAATTTTTCAACATTATGATATTAAAGTGGATGATAGCATCATAGAATAGAAATCTTCATCTTTAGAAATCGATCAGAATGCTCCATTTTATGATGAAGAAAATGAAGTTCTAGTTTGGGATCAGCATCAACCAATTCACTCTAAATATATGCCAATTTATGATGAGTATTCATATGAAAAAGAGCAGATCCCTACATCAGCTTTTGTTGAGGAGCAGCCAACGGATGTATGACAACTATGAATCAAATGTTGATGAGGAACGACATTGTGTGGAAATCAACCATCCTTAATCTGTAGAAGACATTGAGCAGCCATATTTGCAATTCAGTTTGCAGGAAGCTGAAAGTGGCAGCCATTATGAGGAAGAGGATATACAAAGATATTTTGATCTTCAGCAAGAGGTATTTCCTTATAGCTTCATTGATCCATTTGTTGATTATATGGAGTCTTTGAGCAGCTCAAATATCAGATTGTTTTTATCAAATGAAGGTTGTATTTTCCCTTCTTTTGAAATGAATTTTGATATTCCATGGGCTCCCCTATGCATCATCTCCAGATCAGAAGTTTTAACAGTTAGTCAAATATTTGTATGGCTTCATTGGAAGCATGATTTTACCTAATCAAAAGAAAGAAAATGATTAGAATGGGAGCTGTAAATAAATAAGCTTGATGCTTCAAGCATTTCCTTAAGTTTGTACAGTGTGATCATATTGTTATGAAAGAATTATTTCAATTTGTAGAATAGTTTAAAGATTCAGTTAGTAGTTTTTTTTCAAACTTTTTAAGTAGCAGAGATTTGTGATGAAGACTCCAGCCCAATGGAAACAAGGCACTGGTTTTTCTTATTTTTAAAAGCAGTGAATAGCAGGACAGGGTGTATTTATCAGAGATGGTTTCATTGGAAAGGCACTTGGTCTGCTTGTTCTTGGAAGCTCACAGGGAGAATTCCATCCCCAGACAAAGCCAGATGTTATCATCAGATCTGCTCCAACAAAATTTCAGTTTCTGGCAGCATCCAAATATCAAAGTGACCACTCAGGTTTCAATTTGAATACCACGATCAAATAGAAAAGCAATCATGATCCTTTTGTGCCTATGTTTGGTTTTGAAGGTGACAACATGATTGAGCGCTCGACCAACCTTGATTGGTATAAGGGTCCAACTGTCTTGGAAGCCCTTGACCAGGTTTCGGAGCCCAAGCGACCTTCAAACAAGCCTCTGAGGTTGCCTCTTCAGGGTTGATAAGATTGGTGGTATTGGAACTGTGCCTATTTGTCATGTGGAAACTGGTGTCATCAAGCCAGGTACCATTGTTACCTTTGGTCCTACCGAGTTGACAACTGAGGTTAAGTACATTGAGATGCATCATGACGCTCTACAGGAGGCATTTCCTAGTGACAATGTGAGATTCAACGTGAAGGATGTTGTTGTTAAGGATCTGAAACGTGGTTATGTGGCATCTGATTCCAAGAATGATCCAGCGAAGGAAGCTACCAACTTCACCGCTCAGGTTATTATTATGAATCATCCAGGATATATTAGAAATGGTTATGCCCCTCTATTGGATTGCCACACTTGCCACATTGCGGTCAAGTTTTCTGAGATCATGACCAAGGTTGACAGGAGTTCTGGAAAGGAGCTGGAGAAGGAGCCCAAGTTCCTTAAGAACGGAGATGATGGGTTTATCAAGATGATTCCAACCAAACCAATGGTTGTGGAAACCTTTGCCGAGTATCCTCCATTGGGTCGTTTTATAGTGAGGGACATGCATCAGATAGTTGTTGTTGGAGTCATTAAAGCTGTTAAAAAGAAGGACCCTACTGGTGCAAAGGTCACCAAGGAAGCTGCTAAGAAGAAATGAATATTGAATATAAGTGATTGGGAATGCAGGAGTTTGTATTTCCTTATGCGTGCTTGCACCTTTCTCTATTTTCCTGATGGTATGTTAGTAGAGTTAGTTTATCAAATGCAGAATTGGGTGCTTGATCGGCGGTGGCAGAGTTTACTTTATTTTCCATTAGAGTGTGAGGGAGATATTCTTGAAGACCTAGCTAATGAACCAAAGAAAGACATGTATGTGATGACTATAGATCCAGAGGAAGCATCTAGTGGGAAGAGGAGTTTTGTCAACGACTTTGGTCCAAGTTGTGAGTAGAAGGTAGATCTGCTCCCCAGTCTCTTCAATCCCATCTTTTGTCATAGAATTGCATGCACCTGCAGGGAGTAATAAAATTGTTGGAGTCTTTTATAAATCCAATGAATATGCCTCACTGAATCCGAACTTCCTTGGGTGTGTTGAGAATGCTTTGGGGATACGAGAATGGCTCAAGTCTAAAGGTCACCAGTACATTGTGACTGATGACAAGGATAGTCTCGACTGTGAACTTGAAAAGCACATACCTGATGCACATGTTTTTATTTCTACACCTTTCCACCCTGCCTATGTGACATTAGAGAGGATCAAGAAGGAAAAGAACTTAAAACTTATTTTGACAGCTAGTATTGGTTCTGACCACATTCATCTAAAGGCTGCAGCAGCAGCTAGTGTGACTGTTGCAGAAGTTACAGGAAGTAATGTGGTGTCCGTGGCAAAAGATGAGCTAATGCGCAATCTCATATTGATCCGCAACTTTGTGCCTGGATATAAGGAGATTGTTGAGGTTGATTGGAAAGTAGCAGCTCTTTCTTATAGGTCATATGATCTAGAAGGAAAAACTATTGGTACCATTGGTGCAGGGCGAATTGGCAAAGAACTACTTAAGCGTTTGAAGCCCTTCAATTGTAATCTTCTTTACCATGACCGCCTTTCAATTGGACCTGAATTGGAAAAGGAAACTGGAGCAACATTTAAGACAAATCTTGACGATATGCTACCTTGATAAAGGCTGTTGCATTGTAACAGCTCAGGGACAAAATGGTGTATACGACAGAGTTCATTGAAGGATTTCACTTGATGCATCCAGCATCATCCTTTTCTTTAGAAATTTATTTCCTAGAAACCAATGATCTTGCAAGTGGCATTTCATTTAAGTGTTTTAGTCCTAGTAGAACTATAACCCTATTAAATAGAGATATGAGTCATTTTCTTGTTTGATTAGCCAAAACTTGGCAAAGACTCATTAGACTAGATCCAAAAAATGCTAAAGAAGTTAGCTTTGCTATCTGATATATATTTCATGGTAGAAGTAGAGAGGAAGGGTGGTTGCCATTTTTGGAGTTATGAAGATCTGGTTTTGATCACTTTCTGTATGACATAAAATACTCTACATCTTCAATACAGGTTCTACCTTGATATGAGTATGATTATGATTTGTTTGTGTGTATTATGAATTGTGTTTCTTGTAATTTATCATGTATATGGTCCATTGAATTCCATTGCAATGATTCTTATGTTGAAATACAATTATCTTTTATACTTTTAAAAACAGAGGCAGTTTCATTCCATAATTTCATGATCGTAGTTACTTGGACATTGGATTTTTTATCTTGTTTTATGTTATACAGTTCTTATATGATTTTGTGATTCTCTTATAACTTTGATGACATACCAGCCCAGTTCTTGTATGATTTTATGATTTTCTTATAGCTTTTATGACATACCAGTTTTTCATTTTGACTTCATTGATTTATATGTTTGAAAAAGATTTCCTTCAGCTTGAACCCCTATAGTCTAGGTTCAACTTTAGGGATAACATAACCAATTATAGTGGCCCTCATCTTCAACGCGTAAAGAGACTATGTTGTCCGACCCCAACCTGGCTATGACACCCGCAAAATAACCCCTGCAAAGTATCCCCTTGATATCCTAGGTAAGGCCACCAAGGTCACCTCAATATAATAAATGCTTAAGCAGACAGTTGCAGGTGGGATTGACCGTATGGGTAGGGTAGCAAAGCTTGAAACTCTCGAAAGAGCCCCCAGATACGAATACAATTCTGGAAATATCTCTGGTGCTACTCAATTATGACTAGGGGTCATCCCAATCAATAACCGGTCACACTGCCTCGTGCTTAACTCCCTTTTGAGAGGAGGATCCTGAGAAACACTGGTTATACTAAGGAATTTCACACACTCACCTGGACAGACACATACATGTTGTTGTTTAGTGGTCTTGGAGAATTCACTCACAATGAACTATTCCAAGACCCTAAAACCTAATCTTGTTGGTGAACCTCATCAAATAAAATAGTGTAGTTCATTTTAATTAAGCGTTGATTTTAATTGGCTTTATTACTCAAAAGAGGTATAGGGCCGTGCAACTAATGGCGTTATGACACAACATGAAGAAAAATGCACACCTAACAATCAATACAAATGCATTGTGTCCATGGAAAACAGGGTATGCTACTACATGAAATTCACAATTTTCTTCAAATGATAAATGCAAGCTTTCCTATATGAAATTCTGACTAATACTTCAATGCAAATCTAGTGCAAGTACTATACAAAATGCAAGATGCCATGCATAATGATAATCAAATATTTTTGGATTTTTTGAAATAAAAATGAGATACTAAAGCAAAAGAATGGTTCTACTACCACCAGACTCTGCAAGCACAATCAAGCAGCACTCAATCAAAGTACTAAGGTAAAATAAATCTAATGCACTAATCCCAATACAAAAAATTGAAAATGCAATGACAAGAACATTCTTCAAAAAAGAAATTTTACCCTAAAAAAAACATGTCTGGTCAGAAACAGAGGTGTATATAGACTCTAGCGGTATCAAAGGAGACTCAGCAATCATCAAAATTCACCCAGCAACAATAAAACTTTCTCTAGAAGGAAAAACTAAGGGCATACGTGACTATTCGCAATAAACCCGTGTGTTTACGCAAAAATAGCAGTGAAACCCACGTATATACGCGACTGTGAGTTAAAAACTTGCATACAGGAAGAAAGGTGCATAAAAATAAAGGCAAACAGACAAGATGAGACAAAATTCACACCAATTAGACACTACCAAGAAAACATGCCCCCAGACCCGACACAGAAACAGAGAAAAAAGAGTAATTCAAAGTCATTGAATGCCGATAGAAAAACCCCAAAGGACAACTACTAGGAACTCCCCAGCGGAGTTGCCAATTCTGTTACGGAGAGAAATTCCTATGGCTTGGGGTACCACAATAGATAGCCTGACTCCAGAAATCACTACAACAAAAAATGGATTTAGCGTCTCTTTTTGCATCCATTTTTGCGTCTAGACCATCTTTTAGTGTATTTTTCTTCATTTTTTGGACAAAATGGTGCAATTTCATGGGTTGGTGCTATTTTAGGTGTTTTTTGCGTCCTTTTTCTAAATATGGCGCAAATTGCAGCGTAATTTGCACCGGGTTTTGCACCTGGTTATGCGCCAGGTTTTGCATCAGGTTTTGCGACATGTTTTGAACCTAGTTTTGCACCTAATTTTGCACCTAGTTTGTACATCTACTCTTGTTGCACCCCTTTTTATGTCCATGTTTGCCTCAACTTTTACGTCCTTGTTTTCATCCACTTTTGCATCCTTTTTTACATCCACTTTTGCATCCACTTCTGCTTCTTTTTTTGCATCCCTTCCTGCGCCAAGTTTTGCATCAAATTTTACATCATGTTTTGAGTCTAGTTTTGCATCTCGTTTTGTTTCAACCAATTTTGCATCCACTTTTGCATGCATTTTTTCGTCCCCTTTTGCACCCACATTTTCATCCCTTTTTGCATCCCATTTTGCATCCATGTTTACATCTTTTTTTGCATCTACTATTACATCCACTTTTGCATCCACTTTTGTCGCGTCCCAATTGACACCCATTTTTGCGCCTACTTTTACACCCACTTTTGCTTCAACTTTTGCATCCAAGTTTGCATATTTTTTTGTATCCAATTTTACATCAGTTATTGCATCCCTTTATGCATCCATTTTTGCATCCACTTTTGCATCGGGTTTTGCGTTGGGTGTTACAACTACTTTTGTATCTACTTTTGCATCTACTTTTGTTGCATCCACTTTTGCATCCAATTTTGCATCCAATTTTACATCCATGGTTGTATCCAATTTTGCGCCACTTTTTTCATCATGCTTTGCTTCCACGTTTGCATCCACTTTTGCATCACCTTTTGCATCCATTTTTGGTGCACCCCATTATGCGCCCACTTTTGCACCTACTTTTGTTGCATCCATGTTTGCGCCTTTTTTGCATCCATGTTTGCATCCTTTTTTGCATCCATGTTTTTATCCACTTTTGCATCCAATTTTACACCTAGATGTTGAACATACACTAGTGGAAAATGAGAGACTAGTGACTAGGAGACCAAAAATTTTGGTCACCATAGTCTCTTGAAAGGAACAAATGACCAAAATTGATAATTCTAAGTGAGTTGACTAAACACGACCAAGATAAATGACCACTTTTGGTCACGGGATAGAAACCAACTAAAAATGACCAAGATAAATGACCAAATTTGATCACAGGATATGTAGAATTCAAATGACTAGATAACAATTGGTAATTTATTTGGTCATTTTTAGTTGTGTCACTTCGACACTGGAAAAATTACTAATTTGAGAATGCATTTGTACATTTTACTAAATTCTAACACTGCAGATGGATTCAGAGATCCCTTGGATCTCTGAATCCATCTGCAGTGTTAGAATTTAGTAAATTAATAATGTACTGTCACAACTCAACATGAATTGACCAAAATAATATATATAAAATACATACTGATTAATATTATTATCGTATATATAATGACGCCAAACACATTATATTGTTATATTATGATATATAAACACACATATCTATATATTATAATATAGGTATACATTATTAAATATAAAATAAATAAATAAACCATATAAAAAAACAAATAACACAAGAACACAAAAGAATGACACAACAAAAACACGACCCATACAACAAAACACCTTTCCATTTCGAAAAAGACCGAATATCATCTTTCTATTTTGACAATGACCTAATATCATGTGTCACAACTCAACAACTTGGAATCCCCTTATATGTATTGAGCAAGAACACATGCTCTTTATTGAGTTCTATGATAGAATAAAATAGATGTCATGAAATTCAAACTAGTGCCATAGTGTTACAATTTACTAGATTTTAATGTTGCGTAGATAGATTCAAAGACCCATTTCTAGGGGGTCTCTAAATCCACCTGTAATGTTAAATTTTAGTAAACTACAAAAAAGTATTGTCAAAATTGCAATTTTCCATTAGTGAATTTCCTCTTAGAAAGGGATCATATAATTATTATATATTGTAGCTAATATGTAATATTAATATATTATAGTTATATATATTCATATGCTTAATTTTATATTATTTGCATTTATATAATAAGTTAATATATCTTATAATAAAGTTAATATATATAAACATATTATAATTATATATTATATTATATATAATATCTTTAATATTAAAGATTAAATAAAATAAAAAATAAAACTAAAACAACAAAACAAACACAATGAAAGTCTCCAAAATTAAGAGGCTTTGGAGGGAAGGGTTAGACATGAGAGGCCATGGAAGGAGGGTTTGTAATGGAATGGCATAGGCCTTGGGATCTCAATTGTTTTAGATTTTTCTAAGGATCAAGGCATTGAAAACCATGATCTGGGCTCTACTAATTTTGCGTTTAAGAGGGTCTTGGGGTTTCATTTGGGATATAAACTTCAAAAAGATTTCAAGGTTTGAATTTAACATTTCAATGGCTCAAGTATTATAGGGCCGGTACAAGCAAATGCTCGTAATTACTCACTCCTATATCACAGCTTTGATTCTCAGCACTTTCGGGTGCTCCCTCGATGTACACATATCTAATGTCAGTGTATTGTTTCCATGATTTCTTTTGGTCAAGTAACGGTTTAGCCTTTATTTACTGAAGATTTTTTGTGTAGATATTTGTTTTTTCTGCGGATATTTATTAATTCGGTTGTATTTCAAGGCGTATCCATTGTCTGTCATGAATGCATTTTATTTTTGTTTTGATCGAATGGTGGGGGATTCAATGGTGGGTCGTGGCCATGAAATATATATATATATACTTTGTCTGTCACAAATGGTGGGGGAGGGGGGGCAGCCGAGAATTGGTGGAGTTTGAGGGCCAAACTGAATGAAAGAGCCATGATTACGAATGGTGGGGGATACAATGGTGGGTCGTGGTCATGAAATATATATATACTTTGTCTATCACAAATGGTGGGGGAGGGGGGGCAGCCAAAAATTGATGGAGTTCGGGTGCCAAACCGAATGAAAGAGCCATGATTACAATGGCATCTACTGGGCACCATGAGATAGAAGGCAGGGTCGATTGTGGGGGATTTGTGTGAGTTGTGGTGGTTAGATCAATTTGTGGGTGGCAAGGGATCATCAACCTCTACCACAAACGTCAGTGACAAGAAGTAAATAGAGGGTGTATTCAATATCCAGATCTCAAATAGAGGAGAGAAGTCTCAGGTAACTATGACCATGAGGAGTGCAATCCGGTCTGCATGCAATGAAATTAAGGGGAAATATAAAGGAATGAAGCGCTGCCACAGAGCTTCACCTAGATCCATCAATTCACATTCCATTCATCCTCTTACATGGAAATGCTAATCACACACCTGAAGATGTCATTTTCATGAATCCCTTGCTATTGCAACTAATTGAACATTCCAGATTGGTCATCCGATAAACAGATCTGATATTTCCAAATCTCCAGGCATGTAGACTACCATTACTTTAAATAAATTATAGATATATATATGATATTCTAGAATAAGAAATGATCTATACATACATTGAGAGTAATTTCTGAATTGCATGCAAATATTAGTGTGTTCCTGATTGTTGTTAACTGTACAAAAGTATCCATAGTGCACACCACACAACTAAACATACTCACACTACTACATACGGCTCAAAAGTCCCACGAAAGTTTGCCACGAAAAAGTTAAAATTGAATTTTTCATGGAAAAACAGTTTAAAATTTTGGAAAAAAATGAAAATGTCCCTGACGATCATCGCTATATCAATGCATAGTCCATAATGTTTCTACAGAGATGGATGTTCATCGCTATAGCGATGGACGTTCGTCAACAAAAATGCACATAGTGGCTTTGCATGCTTTTTGGTGAGGATAAGCATGTTGACTTTGTATTAGAGGGAGAGATGACGAATTTGAGAATAGTGCCCATACACCCTTTCTCATCTAAAAGATCTATCAACATAATTAATACTTTCAAATATAAATAATTTTAAATATAAATAAATTAATAATTCCATAAGATCCCACCACGACTTTGACGTGATTTAATTTTTAATATCAATAATTGCTCAATTATAATTAAGGAAATGATACATTACACAAATAATGTTTTATATTATCCTTCTTTAGTGAGATCATAATATTTTGATTCACTTGCTAAGGTCTTTTAATCAGGGTAGTGAGTCTATTAACTTATAAATATAAAATGGAACTCTAATTATTAAATTGAGCACATAGATCTGTGGACAAACATACAACTCACAAGATAGATCACACAATTTACTCAGTTATTGAAGAATGAAACAGTGCAAAAATGGCTTGCAGCTGTGAATGCTTTTCATTAATCAAAGAGTAATTAGATAATAATTACAATGAAGTACAATGGCTTTAATAGCCACAAGCAATTCAAATCCACATGAGGAAATTCGAATTGATTAGACTCTACTTAACTGTAGGTAACTAAGACCTTGTCTAAATCACTATCGGAGGACTCAATAGTTAACTGACCTTGTCTAAACCATAACCAGAGTTCATTGAAGTTCTAAAACACAAATCAAGTGTTACATCCAGTGTTGACTAAGGCTAACTGACTGTGGTAGGTGATAAATGCCCCCCTCCTAAGTGCAGTCAAGTAAACCTAGCGCTAACTGAATGTAGAGGACTAGAACTGAATGTAACTGACTCCTAACTTAGCTTGACTAGTCATTAACTGAACTGAACTGACCTTGGTTGGTTTCGGCACTCCCAATGGCTCCTAAATTGTAGGGATTGGTCTAGAAGGCTCCTAAATTAATGCAATTAAGTGCAATCAGTGGCAGTAAGCCTAAATTGACTCCTAACTTAGCTTGACTAGTCATCAACTGAATTGAACTGACCTTGGTTGGTTTCGGCACTCCCAGTGGCTCCTAAATTGTAGGGATTGGTCTAGAAGGCTCCTAAATTGATGCAATTAAGTGCAATCAGTGGCAGTAAGCCTCAATTAGTGCTCCCCACACCTTAGTAACTGAAACATGTGCCCCAATTAGGCCAAGTGGACCCAATGGTGCTAATGACTAAAAATAGGTTGGATGGACTCCCGATTTAGACATGACTCTCGATTTAGAAATATGACCAAATTGGACAAGGGTGGATTAATAATCCTAACACTAATCTCTACCATGTATTTTACAAAAAAACATTTAAAAATGCTCTGGCCAACTTGACCATACCATGGCCCTAGACCCAAAATAATTAACCAAATTTCAATTGTTGTGGAGTCACTAACCAAAGCACACTCTTTATGTCATTGTCCTCCCTACCCGCCCTTGTTCATCCCCGTGAACACGATACTCCAATAAAGTAAAATATAATTCCAATGCCTCAAATCACTTTATCACCCATTGCACAAAAAATGTTTTTTATTCACATCTTTAATAAGTGGGGTACACTAGAACCTCTATTCACCAAGCATACACACTGTATGTATGCTTCAATTCTTTACTAACCAATGGAAGCTTGTAGGCATTTGTAGATGGTTGTGATTATGGATAATAAGGGGAATTTCGACTCAGGGATTTCATTTTCCATTATGTGGAGACACTTCTCCTCACAAGGGTGACACTCCTCATTCAAAAGTAGAATTGTTGGGTAGAATGTTACAAACCTTGTCACTCCATTAATGTTCTTCGACCCTGTAGATGATTTACTCAAACATGACCTAGATTCAACTAAGGAAGAAGATGAATAAGTGGAGGTGGGTTTTCTATATAAAGAAAAATATGATTTCAATTCACTTACAGAAGAATACATGTCAAAATATTTGGCTTCTTGGTAACACTGGCCATGAACAAATAATTTAGAAAACTTGTGAGCTTCCTGCCAAGACAAATTGGGTGCTTTTCCTTCTTGAGTCGATCCTTACGATTTTTGAACTTCAAATTAATCTCTACATGCTCTGCATGAATGAAATGTTTCTTAGTGGATCGAAAATTCCCATCCCTAACTGATGATCTTCCATGTAAATATTGATCATCAACCCAATTCCATATTCTGCCTTCATGACAAGGATTATGCACCTAAAGTTAAATAAGAGAATTTGGAGGTGGAATCACTCATATAATCAAAAGAACATGATGTTACAAAAGACATAGATTGAAAGGAAAAATGAAATTCTCTGTGCTTACTATATGCATCCTTTCTTTCAATGTGTTGCACTCATCAAGAATTGAACACTCGTGTTATTTAGAACACAAGGAATTGAACACTACTTGTGTTGCAATCAATTTTTCAATGAAACATAATCTATAATTCTTTCCTAGTCCTCCTAGATTCATTTATTAAATAATGCATAGTCGAACTCAAGTGACTTATGAATTAGAATTAATAGGATTGAAACATGCAATGCACTTAACCAAAAAAATGCAACCACTTGTACATGTACAAAATGACCATCTCATGGCTTGATAACCCAATGCACAAATTAAGCATTCACACACATACTTCTTGCAACTAATTACTTTTTTAAGGCAAAGATTGTTGGAACATGATCAAGCATTGTGCATATTCAAAA
>LPNX011045509.1:523588-543319 GCA_001517045.1 Pseudotsuga menziesii | reverse complement strand
TATTTTTTACCCTAAAAAAAAACGTGTATACTGGTATCAACACTTTTCTATTTGGGGGGTGCTTTTGGTGTTTTTTTTGCAAAAATCATCGTTTTTATGGGTAGACTTCTCGTTCATAGTATATAGTTCTCGTTTCATAGTATAAGTGGTTATTGGCATTTTCCATTTTCAAAGTGTCAATTTGCCGGAATGAAATGTGCTTACAAACACTGAAAATTCTGGCCCCAACTTCGAAAGGATGGACAGTATCAACTGATATTGTTTCTTCTCAATCCCACATTTTCTTAGTTGGATACAAGAGACTTAAACATAGTGAATAAGTCTTGGATAGTGGCAAAGTGCGTTGGGCTCGGGCTGATGAGCTTGTTCTCAAGATGGTGTCCTCTTAGTTCATCAGTTTTCCCAAAGAGTGTCTCTAGTTTTACACGGACTTCATTTGGGGTTGTTAAACTGTCTATGTGGGACAAAATCTCTCTTGAGATACTCAGGCATAAAAATCCATATTCTTCATCCAATCTATTTAAGTACTTGGCTTTCTCTACATCAGAGTTTGGCTCCACCTCTGTGCCCATGGTAACTCTGTAGAGACCCTTGGATCTCAATTGAATAACCATATCTTCCTTTCAATCAAATAAATTGAAAGGTGTAAGCAAGATGTTGGTAGATTCCATTTCTTCCTACGCTAATGGTGAAGAATTTGTTGAAAGTTCTGCAAAAACGATCAATTTTATCCAGAATTTCTCTAAAAAAATGCAGCTCAAAATGCTCAAGATTGATCTACAACTCACTAAAATCCACTCATTTCTGATACCATGTCATAATTTTTATCTACAACAAGATCTAGAAGCCTTATAGAAACTCACAAATCGAATTTGATGCAAAACCAACAAAAAACCATTAAAAAAGAAGCAATTTACACATGCAATGTGAACTGAAACAGGTTATTATTTGACTGTCTAACATCAATACATGTTATTAACAGGTTTATATTACATATGAAGTGGTTCGTGAGGCTTGGTAAGCCCAAAATTACTGTATAAGTGAAATTGTCCAAATTGGCCTCAATCCCCCCTAGGTGGGCCAAACACGCTCCAAGTCAGCCCAAATGGCCATGAATTGTTGTGTGGACATGGAGCAATAATAACACTCTAGAATGCATGGGTGTGTAAAAATAGGTGAATGAGAGGCTCTAGGTGGCATTAAATGCACCAAATTAGTTCAAAATTGGACAAAATCCACCTCTAGCGCTCCTAGTCAACCAAACTGTCCACATTCAATGAATGTGAGTGCACCAGCAATGATGAGGGCGCACACATGGAGGGTTAACTGAGATAGAGCGCTCATGTGGGTGTGAATTCCCCAATTTAACTGGTTATTGGTCCAACTAAGCACCGTAAGTCCAAAACCATAGTGTATTAATGCACAAATGCAATAAAATTGGCTAGGGACTTAGACTAAGGTAATAAGGGGTTGGATTATTGTTCTAATAGAAATCATTGTTTGCAAGGTTGGAAAACAAGATAAATTTCAGCACTAGCTATCACCTTGAAACAAGTGGAAAAATAGAAAGAACAAACCAAGTCATCGAAGACATGCTGAGGATGTATGTCCTGGAGAGGCCCACTAGGTGGGAAGACTATTTACATTTGGTAGAGTTTGCATACAATAATGCTTATCAGGCCTCAGACAAGATGAGCCCATTCGAAATCCTATATTGGAGGAAGTATACTACCCCTGTTAGTTGGGATGGCCCTGTGGATCGTTTGATGGTAGCACCTGAGATGTTGTAAGACATGGAACAGACTGTCCGAGGAGTACAAAAGAACTTGAAGGTCACGCAGGATCGTCAAAAGATTTATGCTGACTTGTAGAGACAGCATAAGGAGTTTCCATTGGAGATCACGTTATCCTTGAGATTGGGAGTTTTACCAAATTAGCACCACGGTTCTGCGGACCCTTTTAGATCTTGGAAAGGATTGGACCCATGGAATATAATGTTTCTCTCCTGGCACACTTGAGAATTCATAATGTTTTTCATATTTCATTATTGAAGAAATATATACATGATTCCACTCATATCATCGACTAGAATGTGGTGTAGGAGAAGGATAATTTCAAATGGATCCCCTGCGTATTCTGGAGAAGAAATGAATAGTACTTTGGAACCGGGTCATTGCTCAAGTTAAGGTGCAATGGAAGCACTTTAGCCTAGAGGAGGAAACCTGGGAACTAGAGGGCGATATGAAAAAGAAGTACCCAGGTTTATTCACAGAAGCTATGGAGGAAGACTAGGAACACTGAGGACAATGTTCCAATAAAGGGGTGTCGATGTAATATCCCCCGATTCATAAACATTTAAGTGTAATGTTATATTCTAGACTGTATGTTCTGAAACATTATCTGTGATGATAACATCTAGACTGTATGTTTTGATGAGTTTGGCTGGTTGTGGTGTCTTCCCAAAAGGTCCCTAGAGGATAGTTGTAAAAAATACATTTTTCCTTTAATGAAAACATGAATGAAAGGGACAAGCCACGTTAAAGAGAAGATTATGCGTGCAAGAGTGGGAGACATAGAGTAGTGAACCTCAAGAAAGTACATCAGGCACCAGAAACGCCTTAATGACATTGGATAGACCCTAGAGAAAGCAGTGCACAATAGTTGTCGAGGATTCAATGGTGAATGGACCGTCGTTGCAGAATGAGATCGAAAATACCATGGAGAATAATGGGATGCATTGGTTGGCAGGGATTCCTTTGGGAATGGACCACAGCTACATAAGTAAGTCTTAGGAAACCAAACTATGAAAGATCATATGCAAGGAGGTAGGACGCTGTCGAGTATGCTAGGAATGAATGAACTTTTGTTGTGTGAGCAGTCTGTGAAGTGTTAGGCAAGAGTTGAGAGAAACACTTGATGTGTGAGCACTCTGAGAAGTGTTAGGAAAGGGATTTCTGCCTGGAAATTGAACTCAGGTTAGTAGTCTCCGCAATTGGCACACATAGTTGAGCTCAGGGGTGATTGAGGATAGAGCACATCTGTGCCTAATCTACGGTTGGGTGGAACGTGGGTGTTCCCTTTTCATTGTGGCTCAAATTACCTACAAGTTCCATTATTGGGTTTTGTTTATGAAAACTATCGGGCTCAAGATATGTTGTATGTGTGTAAACATGGGTTTCATTATCAATAGAATGACAAATAACATCTTTAGGTTTATTGATGTGAATGATGCTTATGAATGGGTGTAATCATAGACTGTTTTGCATGATTGTGCCTTGCATTGGTAGGATAGTAACTCTGATGGTGTACTATTGTTTATGCAGAGTTACCTATATGTCGTGTGAATCCCTGTGATTGAGGAACTCAGGGCATGTCTGTGTGTGTATGAATGTATGTTTCATTATTGTAGAGATGATAAAGGAAGCTTTAAGTTTGTTGATGAAATAATTGCTCATGACCTGGTGTATGCTCATGTTTGTGTTTATTATGTATTACACCTACTATGTTTGATGAACCATAATTTTTATGTTGATACAGTCCCCTTAAAGAAACACACAGTAGAATAATGTAAAGATTGCAAGGAGAGTATTTTATTAGGTGTGTGTTATTTTTGTAACCCGCAATAATCTCTGATCCACATCGATGGTCGGGATTGGTTCTATAAGGAACCGACAGTGTGGAAGAAGTTATGTAGAAAGAAGAAGTCAAAATATAACAAATTTAAGAGTTTTCGCCTACCATAATCTCCATTTTGGAATACGGAAGCCAGAAGGTGGAAGGTGAAAGAAATATAGGGGAAATTTACAAGTTTCCACCTACCGCAATCCAGATTTTGGAATATGGGAGGAGGAAGGAGGAATGCGGAAAGTAAAAAGAAATATAGGGAAAATTTACAAGTTCCTCCTACCGCAATCCACATTTCAGAATACGGAAGGCAGAAAGTAAAAATATATATAGGGGAAATTTACAATTTTTCTCCTACCACAATCCACATTTCAAAATACAAAAGGTGAATGGTAGAAGCCGAAAAGTAAAAAGAAATAAAGGGGAAATTTATGAATTTTTGCCTACTGCAATCCGCATTTCAGAATATGGAAGGCGAAAGGTAGAAGGAGGAAAGTGAAAAGAAATATAGGGGAATTTTACGAGTTTTCTCCTACCACAATTCGCATCTTGAATTAGAGAAGGAGGAAAGTAAAAAGTAATATAGGGGAAATTTACGATTTTCAGCCTACCGCAATCCGAATTCCAAAATATGGAAGGCAGAAAGTGAAAATAATTATAGGGGAAATTTAAGAGTTTCTTCCTACCGTAATCTGCATTCAGAATACGGAAGGCAGAAGGCAGAAAACTGGAAAAAGAAATCATAAAATATTCAGGGTTTCACGACCCTCAGGATGCAATGGCGGAATGTGGAAGGCAGAAGAATAAATCCTATAAATTCTTTAATTACAGAAAGGACTGTTGCAGGAACAATTGAGCATAGGAATGAATGATTAAAGGAAGATTTGTGGCCATGCCTTATACAAAATATTTTTTTATGCATGTTAGCATGTTATTTGGGTATGTTACATATACCTACTACATTTAATGACTAGAGTTTGCTTGTTGGAATTACCTTCCAACACTCCCCATTAATACCAACAATCATTATACAAGCAGTTACATTAAAAATTTTGAGATTTAACTTTCTGTTCTGTTGTTCCAATATTCTATGGGATTGCTTCCTAAATCCTTTTTTGGACTTTCAAAGGGTCCAATACATCTAGTCCAACCAAATACTCCCCCAAAATCAGATATTTCATATCTCTTAACCGGTCTCTCTCTATGAGAGATTCACACAGTGTTGTTGCACTACATCTATGCCTCCTCCAAAAAGAGGGATTACAAAAACTTGGGGAAACCAGACCTGTGACTAAGTCCTTGGACCAAAAACACTGAGGTGTCCGTTACAACTGATCATGCACCTCAAACATATTGATATGTAGATACAGGCAAGTTTTTTTTTACGTTCAAAAATGAACATTTGAATTCTCCATTGCAGCTTCAGCTGGCTCTCATTGTCTTGCAGCTGAAACCTCCACGCTATCCATCGATTACTCCTCGACACTATCAATGCCTCATCATGCGAGATCTTCTACACTGATCTTTTTTTAGATTGCGACAAGTCCTCAAGGATGTGGGGATGCCCCATGAAGCTACTTGCACAAATAGAAGCCCATCTCTAGGTTGATGTTGTTATTCTCCTTCTTCACGGATTCACAAAAAGCGACAGCACCACAGTATTCCCTCATTACCTCTTTAGCGGATATGTGATCCTTCTCTTGCTTGTTGTAGTCTTCAGCAACAACATTCCTTATCAATTTAGTTTGAATTGATGCTGAGCCTCCAAAATGACTTGAGCTTTAACTCTTTATTGATGTTGAGCCTGCAGAACGACTTGAGATTTAACTTTGTGATTGATGCTAAGCCTAAAAAATGACTTGAGATTTACATTCTTGAGTGCTCCTATGGAGACACATTGACATTGAGCCTGCAAAATGACTTGATCCTTAGAATGAAACCCCTCATTATGAGGCTACCAACTCGGTTTTCTGAAAACCAAAAAACAAATAAGAAGCAGGAGACACTTAGCTCAATCGTGTTGAACATAACTATTGTTATGACGCTATGAAATAGAGGAGGATGGGGTTTTAAGTCTGCAGGAGTAACAACTCAACCTGCGGCATCAAATCAGAGGCAGATTCAACTTTTAGTTTGCAACTAGAGCATTCGATGCACATCAAACAAAACTTTTCAGCTGATCCAACCAGCAGCTGAGAGGTTGGCCTTCGACAGGTTCTCCTTGGAATCTGATAGGTTTTCCTTGGTAGCTGACATGTTTTCCTTTGATAGATTCACCTTGACAAGTTCGCATTCGATAGGTTTTCCTCGACAGGTTTGCCTCGAATAAAACATACCATCATCCTCTGTGATGGTTGAACTTATGAAACGTTATAACTTCTTTGTAACTAAACGTAGCAAGTAGTCACCCAAGCATCTCAACATCCTATATAAGCATGTACATTGTGTAATATAGACATCTATATGATTCCTCCATCTTTCATGGAGAATAAGTAATAAATTGGTTTGAATTCTTACATATTGTTTGTGTGTATATTTCTTGTCGAACTAGTGTGTTTCCTATTTTGTTGATTCTTCTTATATGCTTCCACCATAACAGTGCTCGACTCATTCAGTCAACTATTGTCCCCACCGTGCACCTAGGCATGACCTGGATCATTGGTATCAGATCAATATTTCGTTCAGAGCTTAAGTTACATAAGCACTTCCATCAAAGTTATCTAACATATTCATGTTCAAACACGCTCACAAACCCAGGAACACTAGCAGACACCTCCTTCGACTTCTGAAAAGATGGCCGAAGAAGCAAACAATAAACATGCAACTGATGAGACAAAGAAACTCATAGAAAAATCACTAGATCACCAACAAACCGATATGTTCACCCAGTTCAGTGAGATTCTCATGTGAGTCATTGCGAACTCCAGGGAATCCTCGATGTGACCTCACTCCGATAAAATAATCCCCTTCAAAGTGAAAATGAATATGGACATACCGAACCTTGAAGGAAAGATTGACATGGAATCCATCGACAATTGGGTACAATAATTAGAATCTTACTACACAGTGAATCAACTCTCTGAAGCAGAAAATATCACCATTATGTCCTTAAACATGTCAACCTCCGTACACTGCTGGTGGGAGAATCTATAGAAAAAGATGGAAAAAGAAGAAGACCCCATCGAAACATGGGTAAAATTTGTCGAATATGTCTAAAAGGAGTTCTACCCACCCAAGTTCCTTAAAAAACAATACAAGAAGTGGCAGCATCTAAGGCAGTGGAAAGACCAGTTCGTACAGAGTTACACCAATGATTTCTATTGACTCATGGCTAGACTTGGCGTCCAAGAAGAAGATAAATTGCTTGTCCTGAAGTACATCAGCAATTTATCCCCATACATTTAGAAAGATATGGAGTTTGTGACTACCAGTACACTTGTGGATACATTTCATTACGCCAGCAAGATTGAATCTAAATAGAAAGGAAAAATACGTTTCACGAACAATCCAACAGGTCAAACATCCAACAAGAAGTCACTAGCCGACTTCGAAAAGTTCAAGAATCCTTCTTAGCCAACTCCGCCAAATCCCAACCATCAAAAGAAGAACTTTTAGAAAGACAAGAGGGATCATAGAAAACAAGCTCCTATCGGTAAATGGTGTGATTATGACAGTTCATCATGGTATGATACGTCATAATGAAAATATCAGAAGACATTTTTGGAAAAATTGTCGACATCCGACTTGTCTGACAGAACCCTAGTAGGATCTGAGCTAGATCCATCAAATCTCTTCGCTTCGACCTTGACCACTTCGACAGCCTCGACCATCGTCGATCAGGAGGAACGAGAGTGCCTATTCCATACATGGATATGGGTTTAGAATAATCCATTACATCTGATTGTGGATAATGGTAGCCATAAGAACTTCATTTCTGAAGATCTTGTGAAGAAATTAGGTTTTGTCACCACTTTGCATCCTCAGCCTTACAATATCGGTTGGATGAAGAATGGACAGGAACTAAGGATCAGCTGACAATGTAAAATCGCCTACTTCATTAAGCCTTCTGAAGATGAATTACTCTGTGATGTGGCACCTCTTTTCGTAGCCGACACCCAATTCAGTAAACCCTACCTATGGGATCGACATGATACATATCAGTCATGGCCTCAAAAGGTGATTGTCAAAATATGAAATCAATGGTATGGCATATTAGAGCGACAACCCACATCAATGTATTCTATGATATCTGCCAAACAAACAAAGAATATTATCAATCATGCTCAAAATTTCACATTAATCATGATCAAGCCTCAACATTCCAGGAATACTACAGCAACGAGTCGACTCACTAACCAATGTAGCTCCCAACAACAACAAATCCACAACATTCTTGAAGAATACCAAAACATATTTCAAGCACCAGACGGAGTACCTCTACACTGTCAGGTAAAACAATCCATTGAACTTGTTCCTGGTTCTTCATTACCTAACGCATATGTTTACAAAATATCCATTCTTGAAAATGAAGATATTCATAGGAAAATATAGGATTTGATCAACAAAGGTCATATCCACCCCAGCTCCTCTCCTTGTGGAAGTCCATTCGTCCTAGAAGAAATACGAGACTTGGCGCATGTGTATCGACTATCGGGATCTCAACAAAATTTCAATGAAGAACAAATACTCTCTTCCATGGATTGATGAACTCATCGACAATCTAAAAGGTGCTAAGTTCTTTACGAAACTCGACCTCAATTCGAGATACCACCAAATTCCAANAGTGTATAAATGTTGGTGAATATTACCAATTCTTAAAACGCCAACTATAAAATGATTGGCAATATTTTTCAAAAAATATTTTAATTTCCAAGGATTTTAAATTGTTTATATAATAATTTGGCAATTTTTAGGGTGAAAATATTTTACCCCATCAAAATTGAGCGAAACAAGGCTTCAAAAAATGCAAAATGGCGAATCTTTTTTGGGAGAAAAACATGGAAAAATAGCCCACTGGGTTAAAATTCACCCCTAAAATTATCCCTGATTCCAATTGATTCCACCGATGTATGGAAAACGAATTTCAAGACCAAGGAAGGACTGTTTGAATGGTTAGTCATGCCTTTTGGTTTAACCAATGCACCTGCAACCTTCATGAGATATATGGATGACCTTCTACGACCTTTCATCGATAAATGTGTCATTGTCTATCTCCATGATATCTTGATTTTTATTCGATCATGGGAATAACATGTCAAACAGTGACACTCTCCAACAACATCGACTATATCTGAAACGGACATCAAATGCTCATTTGCGATGACGAACACCAAATATTTACGGTATGTAATTGACTCTACAAGCATACATGTCGACCCAGAAAAAGTACATATCCTCAAAGATTGGTCCATTCCTCAAAACATTCAAGAACTAAGAAATTTTCTTGGTTTGGAAAATTTATATCGACAATTCATACTTGGATTCAGTCACATCACATGGCCATTGAATCAATTAACGAAAGGAAATGGGAAAATTGTCTTCAAATGGACACCGACACAATGACAAGCTTTTGAACAAATAAAAAACAAGATTGTACTGCATGAGTACTTGTGTTGCCTGATTTGAATCAGCCCTTTGATATTGAGACAGATGCACCGGACTATGCCCTCAGGGCAGTGATCATTCAGTTAGGTCACCCAGTCGCATTTCATTCTGATACTTTCAGTGACACTGTCAGAAGGTACTCAACATATGAAAAATAACTATATGTCATTGTGTAGGCTCTTAAGCAATGGAGACACCACATTCTTGGCAAGGAAACATTCATCCTCACTAACCATAAACCTTTGCAGTTTGCTCCGACTCAGTCGAAACTATAGACAACCCGACAACTCAAGTGGATTAATTACCTGCAACAATTTCAGTTGGTAATTAAGTATTAGAAAGGAAAATCCAATGACGCAGCCAATTGTCTCAGCAAACCACCCATTACTCTACTGTCTACAGTGATGAGTATGCAAGGTTATGACACCACTACTTGGTCACAATTGTATTTAGTAGACCGCAATTTTTCTACAATCTATTGACAACTTCAGACTGAAAAATTGTCGACTACCAACTACTTCCTAAAAGACACCTTGCTATACAAACTTGGACAACTTTGTGTACCAACTGGTGAGCACCGACAGAAGCTCATTTGGGACGTTCACTACAACAAGACTGCAGGACATTTTGGAGACGCAAAAACACTTGTTATCCTCCAAATTTGTTTTTCCTATCCTTCACTTAAATCTGACGTCAACAAGTACATTCGATCGTGCATGGTTTGTGCCATTGCTAAAACGCTAAATCGACGACAAGGATTATACGCACCCTTTCCAGTTCCTAGTCAACCATAGGGATCTATTTCTATGGACAACTTGATGGGATATACTACTACCAAACATCGGCATGATGCGATATTAGTAGTAGTCGATAGATTTTCCAAGATGGCTATACTTATACCATGCAAGAAGACTACGACAACACAATAAACTGCTCATCTTTTCTTTGAACATATGTGGAAACACTGTGGCCTCTCGAAAACCATTATTTTCGACAGAGATGCTAGATTTGTTAGCACATTTTGGAAAACTCTCTGGAAACAGCTCGATAAGAGACTTTCTTTGTTGACAACCTTCCATTCGCAGATAGACGGACAAATGGAAGGTGTAAATTTCTTAGTCATACAATTGCTTCACATGTACAACCACAAGCATCATTGAACATGGGATGACAACCTTCCATACATACAACACAGCTACAATCGTGCTCAACACACCTCTACAGGTAAGAGTCCATTTGAGATATGTTACGGATTTCAACCCTCAACGCCTATCGACTTAATCAGTTCCTTGACATAGTTGAACGACACCGACTTTGAAGGACGAGAAGTGGAGAAAGCATTGAATTTTAGAGATCAAATCTATTACATTCAGAAGCAAACACAAGAGATTTTGCAACGATCAAATGCAAAATCTAAGCCCCGACATGACAAACATCATATTCCTCATTCATTCCAAATTGGGGATCATGTCTGGTTACATCTAAAGAAGGAGCGCTTCACTGGTCCATACAGAAAGATGAAACCTCTACAATATGGTCCATACAGTATCCTTAAACAGATTGGAGAAAACGCTTTTCAGCTCGACATTCCTACATGCCTTGTCCTACATCCAGTCTTCAATGTTGATATACTTTGACCATACCATGCACCATTGTTGGAACAAAATGACTTACAAACAACAAAACCTGAAGACATCCATCTAGATGTTCAGGAACCTCTTCTTTGTGACACCATTGTGGGACGATGGGTACACCTTATAAGGACAAAATCCATTCCCTTGTTTCAAGTGGCTAAAGCTGGACAACTCCTGGTGCAAGGAAAATGGTACTCTTCTAATGAATTTGCCAACAAGTTTCCTCACCTGAACGAATACACAATGGAGACCATTTCTTCTTAAGGAAGGAGGAATGATCCAACCAGCAGTCGATAGGTTGGTCTTCGACAAGTTCTCCTTTGCAGCCAACAAGTTTTCCTTCCACAAGTTCACCTCGACAAGTTCGCATTCGACAGGTCCACCTCGAATACAACACACCAACATGCTCTGTGGTTGAAATTCTGAACCGTTATAAATTCTTCGTAACTAAACATAGCTTGTAGATACCTAAGTGTCTTAGCATCCTACATAAGCACGGACATTATGTAATATAGACATCTATATGATTCCTCCATCTTTCATGGAGTAGAAGTAATAAATTAGTTCAAATTATTGCATATTGTCTGTGTGTATATTTCTTGCTGACCTAGTGTGTTTCCTTCTTTGTTGATTCTTCTTATATGCTTCCGCAATAATAGTGCTCGACTCATTTAGTCAACTGTTGTCCCTAGCGTGCACCTAGGCACGACCTACATGGATCACCATCAGCGGGAGTAGAACTCGACAAGAGCACCATAACACAATACAAAACAATACAAAATGGACATGCTCACAGATATGGAGCACTGGAGGATCCAGATGGGCTCTCCAACATGCATATGCTACAAATCACCAAATAAAAATTGAGGTGGAAAGAAACAATTCATGCCAGGAGCTAAAACTCTAGAACTCATGCTACTAGACCCGTAACAAACACAGGCTAACAACATAACTCCTACTACTCCTACTCCTACGCAGGATCACATACTCGGCCTTTCATTTTTTTAGGCACTCCCGTGAGGGAGTCATGCCCAGGCGCCCAGCCACCACCAGGCTCTAATACCATGATGAAAATGGAACAAACAAGTAAACTTGCAAACATATTACATGAAACTATATTCTATTACAAAGCTTGAGCGTAAAACTCGTTGCATTCCAAATGTCATACTACTATCCATTTTTATAAGGCTCTGATACCATGATGAAAATGGAGCAGACAAGTAAACTTGCAAACAGATTACATGAAACTATATTCTATTACAGAGCTTGAGTGAAAAAACTCATTTCATTCCAAATTTCATACTACTACCCATTTTTATAAGTCTGTTGGTATTCAAGAAGCTTCATCTATTCCATTATCTACCACAACTGTGTCTATACCTATTGCATTTAATGACTAGAGTTTGCTTGTTGGAATCATCCCAAAATTCTAAGATATATACGCCTAGCAAAACAACTTTATTTGGTTTAATTGCTATATCTCTTGCATAAAGTAGAGAAAAAATAATAGCTCAATGTGATCAATTTGTTTTGGATTGTATATTTATTGATTCTCTCTTCTATTGCAGGTTGTTTAGATTGTTGGAACTTGCAAATGATTGTTGGCATGAGAAGCCAGATGAGCTTGACTACATTGAACTTGGGCCACATGTGGATCTAGTTAATCATGAGTAGGCATTCTGATGAGAATAATGGCCATGGAGGAGTATAATATTTTTGGAATCAGCGAGCAAAAAGAGGAGGCGATGGACACTGTGGTGGTCGGTGTGACAGAGGCAGTGGTGGTGTTGCAGAGGAAACTGTGGTGGTCGGTGTAACAGAGGTGGTGGTGGTGTTGCAGTGGATACCATGGCAGTAGTTGTGTGAAGGAGGCGATGGTAATGGAGATATATACGCCGAGTGAATGCATTAAAATTTATTCTCAATCTTTCTCGCTCCAAGAAGGTCATCATAGGTTGAGCTTCAGTCTCTTGGTATGGCCCATTGCAAGAAAGATCTTTCTCACAATGGCTCGACTTGGCATGATTTATATGGACATATGACCATTGACGATAGGCAAAAAATATTTTACATGCAACAGAGTAATGAATGCTATGGCAATAGCACTGTGGGTCATTGGATCTCAACCTGTTTGAGATGCAATGGCCCACAGTAGTGTCAACGAAACATTTATTACTCTAATACATAATGAATATTGTTCACCATTGACGATATGTCCTTATCGGTGGCCTACTAAGACAACTGGTAGGAGGAGAATTTCAATTGTTGCAAATAGGAAAAATAAAAAGGAAATTCCTTGAACATAAATTGAATATTTCAAATTATGATCAGCCATGGGTGAAGTGCGCATCATAAAAAAATGCAATTCATCTTCGTCGTTTTCAATTTCTTCACCCAACTCAACAACCACATGATGAATAACGAAATTTCTTCATTGGATTTTAAACACACCATTTGCAGGTGAGGACGAACAACAATACAAATGAAAACTAATCCCTATACCATGCATATTGAAGACTATTTCATGTTCGGTCGTTACTAATGATTCTTAAATTTGGCATTGGACTAGTTGTTGTCTACATCCAAAAGTGAATGTCAATAACTGCATCAATGGTCATCCCCTATCACAATAAATCATGGGCATAATAGGAAGGAAATGTCTTACAATGTAATTATAATTATACAATATTATATTGAATTAATTTTTGTTAAAGTATAGATAAGAGTCCATGGCCATTTTTAATACCATTCTCAATGTTTCTCCAAGATATTTTGGTTTTTTAAAAGAATAAAAATTAATGATTTGACAAACAGATGCATTTGTGAAAGTGGTAATTTGTTATGTGATCATTTTAAATTAAAAAAAAAATCATTTTACTAGATTTTTAAAATGTTTTTCAAGGGCTTTCTAAATTTTTAATGATGCCTCGAACTAACATGCAAGATTTATAGAGGGAATATATGGTCTTTGAATGGGTTACCTGTGTTATTGGGGTTTTGTGCATAAGTATGTATCTCAATCCTTTATCATGGGAAGCGAAGCATTAAAGGTTTGAGACAAGAACATGACCATGGACCACCATATAGGCCTCTACATGGTATTGTAGCCTTTGAGTGGGATATGAGTGCCAATAGGTGGTTGTATTCCCAAGTGATGGGCCTCAGGTACTTGATCATGGTATACAGAGAATACCAAAATCTTTGGGGCCCTAAATAAATGTTCCTAGGTTGTAATCCATCATTTGTACATCAAATGACCACATAGGCCCTTTAAAAGGGATATTTGTCCTCCAATGGAAATACATGTGCTCTTAAGAGGGTTTGCAAATGATAATTGAGTCTTAGGGAGTTGATCATTGTACGAGGGGATGGAAATAGGCTCTAAATGAAACTTCTAGGGCTCATGGGCCATGATCAATGCTTCAAACCACCACACAAGTCCTATAAAGGAAATATTTGTTCTCTAAGTGGAATATAAGAGAAACCATGTGATGCATTGCACAGTAAGGGTTGATCCTACGGCCTTGCCAAAAGTTAAGGAAGAAAAACAAGTTCCTTAATCCCTAGATGAATATTCTAGGGACCAAGGGTCATGACCAAGGCCAGAAACCACCAAACTGTTGGACTTAATGTTTTCATTGATGTCAAATAGGATGTTAAAATTAATGTTAACTATCAGATAGGTTGGACTTAATGATTAATGTCAAAAGTTTGGATTTAATGATTAATGTAAAAAAGAATGGTTCCCTTGTTGGTTCTATTAGATACAATGTTGACCTTAACTTTATGCTTTCATATGAGATTGTTGGGATTGGTTTTGAAGCTAGTTTGAAGAAGTATGTAGAACAACGTGATACAACAACAACGCAGTTATAAGAAACTAGCAATAGTTGATAGCATAAGTGTGCAATTGATACACGTGTCAAAGAAAATATACAGTAAACATGTCAAAGAAAATTCAGATAGATGAAGTGCACAAATAAGTCGAAGTAAACATATATCATATATGTCGATGTAAATACAGATAAATGATGTGTTGAAGGATGTTGATAATGGTATGTTGAAGTGTGCATGTCACAATACATGAGCCAACGAAGTGTTGAAGAAACGTGGGGTACAAGCCCCTTATTGTGGTATAAAACCCTTTTTTCAGACAACCACAGACAATAACTGATGAAGTATTGATTAAATTAAGAAAATAAAAGCAAACATTCCAGCCCTAATAATGACATTATGATGGATATAAATAAATAAATATTGATGTATTTTGTGTGTGTAAAAAATGAGGATCTAAATTTCAAACTTGGTTGGAAGGGAATCAATGACTAGTCAATTTGAAGAAGAAACAAATGATTCAAGTATATAAAATATTGGTGTAGTCAAGGATAAAATTGTGAAAGTTGCATTCGAATTAATTTACAGTCTGGAATAACTAAAATACCGCAGCAGCGTTTGAGGCAAGTACAAAATCAAGTCACAATTTGTAGTTTGACAAGTCACTGCCTGAAAAAAAAAAGTGGAAGAATAGAGAAAAGTCTAGTGCGAAGCTATCAAAAACAAGTACACATCCAAGTTGTAAATTGCAGTGATGTGAATCGCAAAAGAGTGGAAGAAAGAAGTAGAGTTTGGTGCAAATTTGTTCGATCAAAATCAAGAACAAAGATAAGTTCACAAGTTGCACATGAAAGCAGAGTTTGGTGAAGTGTAAAACTCATCCCATCCAAAGAAAATATGTAAGACACAATAAGAAGTGATTTCATAGATATTCAAGAAAATTCATAAGATGTAGGAGGAAGTGCATGATCAAAGCATGGTGTGAAGCCATTCAATTAGAGAAAAGTACAAAGTCACAAGAATGGTGAGAAGTAGTACCTAGAATAGGTTAATAGAAATAAAATAAAGGAATTTACTCAATCAAAGTATAGTGAAGCCAAAATATATTTGAACAAGGGAAACTACATACTTCTTAGGTTGAGTTGAGAAAAACTGACAAGCTAAATCTTGATTGTAAGCTGGGTCTTCCACTGAGGATTGGATTCCTCATGACATGTTGGATTTTGTCTGCAAGCTGCGTCTTGTGCCAAGGGTTGGAACCTTCAAATCTTAGTTGGTGCCAAGAAAACTGAATATTGGTGTCTTCTGAAACTGATGTACTAAAAGATCTAACAAATATTCAAAATTATTCTTAGTGTCTCTGGCTTGTGATGTTCATTGTTTATATAGTGCGATGTTTATTATACATAACAATCATGACTTGTAAAATAACATAAAAATTTAATTGAATATATGTTACACTGATTCGCCCCCAATCTCAATGTACTTGATGACTTCAACAATTGGTATAAGAGAAAGGTTCCTTCATAAAACAACTAACGACTAGAGGGAGATCCTTGAGAACACAAATGGATGGACAACTAATGTTTACTTCAAACAAAGCTATTTTATTCAATAGGACAGAATACTCTTATTGGAGAGAAAGAATGAAAGGATATATGAAAACAAAAGGTTTAGGTGTTTGGGAGACAATTGCATGAAAACCTGCCACTGTAAGAAACAAATAAAAAAATTTAGCAAAAACAGACGCCAAGAGAAATGACTCAACAACAATGAAGGATATCTTTGATAGCTTATCAGATCATGTTAAAGAAAAAATGGGACAATGCACGTCTACTAAATAATTTTGGCTCCACTTGGAGAATCTTTGTCATGTAGAAGTTAACAACATAAAAGATAACCAGTGCAAATACCAGATGCAATACTCAGACTCGACAAAAGCAGAATTCTAGAATGAAATTGATGAAGGTATGTACTCTCCTATACATTTTGACTACACTAATTCAAATAATGAGGATGGTTTCTCTGTTATAGATGAAGAACATGACATAACAAAGGTTAAGATATATTTTTTAGCAGTACTGGAAGAGTTCAAAGAGAAAGAATATGAGTCATATGTAAAAGCATCAAGGGATAACTTGGGTATTCTTGAAATTAAAATTCAGTACATTTTAAAAGAAATGGAAAGAGCTCAGAAGAAAAATGAGTTGTTACATCAATTGATTAAGGAGTCCAAAATAAAAGAACAAGAAGCGAATGAAGAATTTAAGAAATCAATGATTACTTGAAGGATCAAGGTGTAAAATCCTTAAAGACCAAAGAAGATGAAATAATAAACTTGAAACCATAAATTTCTATTCTAACAAAATAAGTAAACATGCAGAAGTCAAATGACAAAAATTCAAAATCTTTGAACAATTCAAGAAAATTGGTTAATGGGTTGAAAATCCAACTTGAGGAAGCTAAAGGAAGAGAGGAAGTCTTGATAAGTCAGCTAACAAAGGAAGAAGGTACATGTCATAGTAAGCTAAAGGATTCAGAAGAATAACTGAGGAAGCAAATGCCAAACTCAAGCATAAGAGTAATGCATAAATTCTGGACAAGATATTAAAAAACAAAGGTCTCCAAACCAAAAAATCGGTCTTGGATACGACAAGAAACTTGAACATTATAGGGATGATAAAATAACATTGAGTTGGTCAAAAGGAACAGATGAAGTCATAGAATAAGAATATGCTTTGAATTAAGCCAACAAGGAAAGATATGAAGAAACACGTCAGAAGGAACTATAACATGCAAGCATGTCCTGCAAATCCAACATATAATGGAATAGGTCATAAAAGCAGGTTTGGTCTAGGTATGGGAATTTATTTAGAGTTTATCTATTTTCTTGTTATGAATATGGACATAGAGCATTGGAATGTATGAATTATGGTAGGAAAAGGTTCAATGATACGGTTAACTGCTTAATGTGCAGCCATTATGGACACACTGCAAAATATTGCCATATCATAAGATTCTATGTGTGTGATGGTTTTTGGCCCAAAGCACAAAATTATCAAATATTAGTAAGACATTCACCGAATACCATACCATCTACTACAAGAAATAAAACTGACCATTTATGGATGAAAAGAAGAAGTGATACTGTGAAACATCAAAAGATACATTCAAATAAGTCTATATACTCTCAAATGTGGATAAGAAAAACTCCAATGATATGTATTGTCGAAGCAGATGACCAATGTACAAAGCAAACAAAAGATTATTTCACTTCATGCTAATATCTAGAATATTATATGAATATCCTTGAGTTCAAAAGAGGATTATATACAATGCATGAATTCAAGGAAAAAATATACTGAATCTTGATGATAAAAGGAAAATCGAAGTAAGAATACATTTGAATACAATCATGGATCCATCTAGATTGTTACTAATACAATCAAAATTGAATTATATAGGATTTGTTGTCTCATAAGTTACATACATTTCAATTGGAAATTCTATCAACAATACAAAGAAGTTGTATCAGAAGTAAAAAACGGGTACAATTGTTATCGTAGAGGTAAAAAGGGTACATACATTTGAAATAGGCCATAAGTGGTAAGTTTATTCATTTCCCTACTCATGCATAAAATCAATTATTTAAAGACAAGTCAAAATTGCACCAGCTCTCAAAGAAACTGCTAAAAAACAAAATCCAGGACTCCACAAAGATAGGCGCAATTCAGTATATTCCAAAGCTTGTTCCTCAAGTCCAGGAGTCCATAAATATAGATGTAATTCAGCATCCTGTGAATTTTTTAGTTTGAAGTTGGTGTCACTGAGTATCTTCCAAAATTTCTCCAGGAATACCAAAGTATTCACCTATTATTTTTCCAATCACTCAACTCAACCCTCTAGAGATGAAATTTCTTTTCCATTTCTCTGGTTAGTCTGCATTTGGGAATTACCATTCCTTAATATCTGCCTCTCATGCTTTAGATTCCCAATGCTCTAGATTAGTCTTGAGATTCTCAAATTCTTGTTGTTGTGATTGCATTGTCTCAAATAGACTGGACAAATTGAAATTAATCTGCTGAAGAGGATTTGGAATGGTGATGAAAATATTGAATGAAGATGTGAATACTTGCTAAAATGCCATTCAAAACTTTTGCACCTGGAGGAGTTACTCAAACCCGATGGATATGTATGTGTTGAATATGGTAGAATGTATAATCATATAGAGTTTGTAAATAAGGATTAGTTGTGATCAGAATCATCTATGCTTGCATGCTTTAGGATAAATTGAAATGACAGAGAAGTAAAATTGCATTCATAATTGGCAACATTGATTTGTTGTCAACTTTCCCTAAATTAATGTTGGAAGTTGCACACCAAGGATAACTAATGTGTATCGGAGTATTATGACATCTACATGCTTACATCATAAATGACATGTCAATTCAATCTAATCTTCGATGAGATTAAGTCATGTGGATGGTTTGTTGCACAACTAAAAGAAAAGGAAGTCAGTTGGTGTGTGCAAACTTGGAAATTTTGAAATCATTGAGACATGCGACATGTGGAGCAGTTAAGATGATGTAATTGAAAATCAAGATTGAAATAATGAAGAAATGAAGGATCATTTAAATTAAGAAAAGTAGAAATATGTAATGATCGATAAAGGTAGTTCTTTTAGTAAGAACAAAACCGAGTAAAGATTAGAAAATTATCGATATATATATGTGTGTGTATGTGTGTGTGTGTAACCATAAACTAAGGGGAGACACAAAAGATCAAGATCAAGTTCATTAGAGCTCTTAGATAATGATGTTAAAGGAAATGCCCATAAATGTGCAGTTAGGGAAGAGAAAATCTAATCAATGCTTACATTCAGGGGGAGTAGCAATGCAAGAAACACAAAACCTGGACAAGGATCCCTTTTCCATTGATGTCAAAGGGGGAGAAATGAATACAGGGGGAGGAAGAAATAGGTAATCATAATTGTGAAGTAAAGGGGAGCATAAAAGTAGAAGAGTATAACAACAGG
>LPNX011045509.1:508390-522811 GCA_001517045.1 Pseudotsuga menziesii | reverse complement strand
AGGTTCAGTGTGATGAGAACCCCTACAATGTTTTAACACATCCTTCGTGTTAGAAGAAGGCCTAGTGTTATCATGCCAAAAAGTTTGCACTAGGCCCTTCACTGCTTCAACTAACTTCATGTCTTTGCGGGGCAACCTACCGCTAAATGCCCATAATTTTCCATTTGTTCCTCTACATCAAGGTTGTATTTTCTTACTGACNCAATATTATTTTATTATTTTAACTATTATTTTATTATTTTAACTATTATTTTATTATTTTCCTTAGGAGGCCCATTTTAGACCCCAAAATTCCTCTAACGAGAGTCAAAGTGTCTCCATCAATGAAAAAGGGGGAGATTGTTGGAATTAATGTTGTCATTGATTTCAAATAGGATGTTAAACTTAAGGTTAAATGTTAGATAGGATAGACTTAATGATTAATGTAAAAAAGGTTGGATTTAATGATTAATGTAAAAAAGGCTGTTGAGCTTGTTGGTTCTATCAGATAGGATGTTGGCCTTTTATTAATGTTGTCATATGATATTATTGGGATGGTGTTGAAGCCAATTTGAAGAAGTGTATAGAACAAGGTTGAACAACAACATCAGAATGACATCAAACTAGAAACAATTGATAGTAGAATTTCACCATTGGTACACATGTTAAACAAAATATATAGTAAACATGTCGAAGTAGATGGAGTAGTCGAAGTGCACATATAACATATATGTTTATGTAAATACAGATTAATTAAGTGTCAAACTGTGCCAAAAATGGTATGTTGAAGTGTGCATTTCGCAATGCATGAGTCGGCAAAGTGTTGATGAAAGGTGGGGTACAAACCCCATTTGTGGTACAAAACATTTTTTTAAGACAACCTAAGATGATGAGTTGACGAAGTATTAATTAAATTAAGAAAACAAAAGAAAACGCGTTGACCCTTAAATTGACATTAGGATGGATATAAATAAATAAAGATTGATGTTTTTGTGTGTGTAAAAAATGGGGATCTGAATTTTTTATCTTGGTTGGAAGAGAATTAATGGCTAGTTGATTCAAACAAGAAGAAAATGCTTCAAGTATCAAGAATATTGGCGTAGTCAAGGATAAAACTATGGAAGTTGCAATCACAATAATTTATAGTTCAGAAGAAGTGAAAGGACACAACACATTTTGAGAAAAGTACAAAATCAAGTCACAAGCCATAGTTTGACAAGTCACAGTCTAAAAAAGAGTATAAGAATAGAGGAGAGTCCAGTGCGAAGCTATCAAAACCAAGTACATATCCAAGTCATAAATTGCAGTGGTGTAAATAAAAAAGAGTGGAAGACAGAAATAGAGTTTGGTGAGAAGTTGGTCGATCATAATTAAATACAAAGACAAGTTCGCATGTTGCACACATAAGCAAAGTTTGGTGAAGTGCAAAACTTGTCTGAGCCAAATTAAATTCGTAAGATGCGGGAATAAGTGAGTGTGGAGCTATTTAGGAAAATTCATAAGGTGCAGGAGGCAGTGAATGATCAAATTCTAGTGTTAATGCATTCAATCAAAGAAAATTACAAAGTCACAAGAATTATGAGAAGCAGTACCTAGAAAAGGTTGACAAAAGGAAAATAAAGAAATTACTCAATCAAATTATAGTGAATCTAAAACAGATTTGAACAAGAGAAACTGCATAGTTCTCAAGTTGAGATGAGAAAAAATGATAAGTTAAATCTTATTCGCAAGCTAGGTCTTGCATCGAGGATTGGATTCCTTATGAAAAGTTGGATTATGTCTACAATATGGGTCTTACACCAAGGGTTTGGATCCCTCACCTCTCATTTGGTGCTAAGAAACTTGAAGATTAATGTCCTATGAAACTAATGTACTAAAATATCTATCAAATATTCATAATTATTCTTGGTGTCTCTGGCTTGTGATGTTCATTGTTTATATAGTGCAATGTTTATTATACATAACAACTGTGACTTGTAAAATAACAAAAAATTTAATTGAATATATGTTACACTTATTCACCCACCTCTTAGTGTACTTGATGTGTTCAATACATACATCCCTCTCCAATGGATGGTCATCTTTTAAGTGGGGTATGGGAATTGTTAGTCCTCGATCTGTCATCCTATTTTTATTTATCCTTTTCCTTTCCAATTCAGTCACTCTTTGAGTATTATTTAGACCTAGTCAAGCTGCCTAGTTTTAGAATATTTCTTGTTTTTAATTGAATTACATTTCAAGTTTAAATGTTAGTTTTTACCCTAGATCTCAATGTTTTATAATCTCTCTTGAACATATGTATGTCTCTTCTATATAATCCAATATATTACTTGTGTTTGTGGAAATGATATCTTTCCTCTATTGCTTTATCTTCTTTGCTTCCATTTGTGATTCAATTTTCTCAATTGAAGGTTCCAATATTTTTTTATCATCGTCAACAATGTTTTCCCTTTGATGAAAACAAGTAATACTCTTATGCAAAGTTTCTTGTTACGTTGTGCAATGAGACTAGGAATTAAGGTTCTCCTTTGAGTGTATAATTATCTACCCTAAGCATATATCTATATCTCTGCATGATAAGGTAATCTACGAAATATCTCACAGATACCTTGGGTAAATATTTTATGGGTGTATAATTGAAATATAATGATAATAAATTATTCAACATAGTGCTAAGAAAGGTCTTGGTCTTGTGTTGATTGAATCTTGATACTTTGTACCATATGTTTGTGTAATTGCACATTAATTTCACCATGTGTTTAGTTGGGTTGTTATCATTTCCTTGTTCATGGGAGAAATTAATCTCATGGGAAGAGGATGTTTGATATAGGTCCCCCATTTTTCTTTAGCGTTTCTATGCCAAATCCTTTGGATTGATTAGCTTTACGACCGACGTGTTTGTTTTGGTGTCTCAAAACTTGAAAATATGAGATTTTGTTGCAAGTTGTTGTGATTACTTTTACCCTTTGGAGTAACTTGTACATATGAGTGTCTTAAGGTATTAAAGAGTGGCTCATATGATTGATAGATATCGTTGATTCCCCCAAAATAGTGATGTTTTTAATTCTCATATCTAGACTGATAAATAGCTCTTGAAAGAGAGTTAATACTTATTCTTTATTATTAGTTGTATCTTTAATGGCCTTGCTTAGGAAAGCACTTGAATTCCTCTTAGGTCATGTATGATTTCCCTCACACAAACCGCCCTTGGATTTATTTCCGAGGTGTCACAAATATAGAAAATATTCATTTATTTATCTCTTCAATTTCATAAGGTCTTAGTCATTAAACTTGAGCTATCTTAGTAGTGTTTCCCATTGTTGGTGAAGGTACTCCAAAATTTTTGGGTTTACCCAACTTGTCTTTCCCTTTATGAGTATCCTAGTATAAATCACCACTTAAAAAGGGTGACTTTTTTTTCTTTCATCCATGTTTTTAATTAGCTAATATCTTGACAAATATGAGGGATAACTTGTTGAGAAAGATATATTCCTACATGTTTATGCGATTGTTGTTGTTGTGCATCCAAGTGATACTTTTATAAATGATATTGCTTGTTTCTTTTCATAATATCCATATTTGAGATCCTTTGATTTCTTGAATGGTATTGTTTACACATATAAGATGAGTTGAATGGAGATATGTTTTTTGAAGAATGTATTTCCATCATGGATCTTCACCATAGCCCCAAAAAAATCCTCTATTACTTGACTCATAAATTGGGGATATTTGATCTCCACCCTCTGCAATATTTTGGAGCTTGTACAAAGTTCCAATTTATAAGTTGGAGTTTTTGGTATAACTTCCCCCCTACTAAAGAAACTTGCAAATAAGACAAGTTATTTATTTTAGGATGTTGGTTATGGATCCTGATATTCCATATTCAAATATGTTATTGTTAAATTGCATTTGTACCCCAATTTTATTGTACACTCATCCTAGCAGGGGGACATCGTCCTCTGCGGGGATCAAGGGGTTATGGGGAGAAGCCCCCGAAAGAATTGTTTTGGGATGTTTGTTGGCCAATAGTTTACGTTCCATGGTATTGGTCGACCTGTGGTATTTTCCCATGGTAATTCCCCTATAAAAGGAAAGCATTGCAATGCATATGTGTATTGTATTATAGCATTCTGAACAAAAAAACGGTTGACTATGAATGAAGAAGAATGTGAGGTTCTTGACAGAAAGGCACTGGGAGCAATACGACTATTCTTGGCTTTGTCGATGGCTTTCAATATTTCGAAATAAAAGACAATGGAGGATGTGATGAGCGCATTGGCTAAGCTCTATGAAAAACCCTTAGGTTCCAACAAGCTATTTTTAATGAAGTGTTTATTTAATATGAATATGCCAGAAGGTGGATCTATTGCTGACCATTTAAATGAATTTAATAGGATTACTACTCGGGTAATTTTTGTAAAAGTGAACTTTGATGATGAGGTTAGGTCTCTTATACTAATGTTCTCATTGCTAGATATATGGAATGGCTTGGTCATGGTTGTAAGTAACTCTATCTCTATTAGGATTATTAATCCTCCCTTGACCATACTATCTATTAGATTATATTTTCCTAACTTAGGAACCTTAATTCATTATTTGGGTCCACTAGTACCATTGGGTCAACTTAGCCTAATGGGGCCACCTAGATCAGTTACTAGAGTGTGGGGAACACTGCTAGAGGTTAACTGCCACTTATTTCATGTGCATGCATAAGTTTGGGTGCCTCCTAGACCAATCCCTACATTTTAGGAGCAACTAGGAGTCCTGGAACCAACCTCCATCAGTTAGGTGGAGTTGGAACTAGTTAGTCTTAGTTAGCCCCCAGTTACATTCATTTACTTCAAAACCAGTTAGCTAGCTCTAGCAATGCATTGATAATGCATGGATGCATGGAGAGGAGCGTTTTTCCTACCTACCACACTCAGTTGCACTGAGTTAACTAGTTGTAACTGATTGATTGAGTTGTTGGACATTAGGGAGTTGATCTTTGGACTCATAATTTGTCAGTTACTTCACAATTAGTTAGCTAGCGCTAGTAATGCATGGCTGCATGGGGAGGAGCATTTTTCCTACCTAACACACTCAGTTGCAGTGAGTTAACTAGCTTACACTGATTGATTGAGTTATTGGACATCAGGGAGTTGATCTGTTGGACTCCAATATTGATTGAGATTCCATGAGTTAGAGATTCAGTTAGATATAGTCAGATCCACTTGGTAGATTCGAATTTCCACATAATGCATTCAAATTCTTCCTATTTGTAACCTATTGTACATTGTATTTATTATTTTTGAATGATACTATAAATTCCTGAGCAATACTTGTATGTTTCCTGTGTGGTTTGTTTTGTTCAGTTTGTATCTTCATTATCCATTCTTTCGCTGCAAACATTATTCGAACTGTCTGCTTGAAGATATGAATGACATTCAAATTTTGATATGGTATCAAAGCCTTCTAAGGAATGGTTTCATGCTTGTTTCTCCTTGGTGAGAAAAAGCATGATTCTAAGCATTCATATGTTTTAGTGTTTTTGCAATGAAATTGACAGGTGCTACATAGCTTGTGTGAAGCTTTGCAAGTCTTCCAATCAGAGCAATTATGAGCTCAAATACTTTTGAACCACAGATCCTCACAACTTCCAATTATCTTTATTGGAAGGTTGATATGCAATTTTCCTTCTGCAAACATGGCTACCACAGGATCATACATGGATGGGAGGCTGAACCTCATCATCTGGTTGAGAGGAACAAGTTTCTGAACCATTGTGATGAAGCATTTGGGTACTTATGTACTTATATATCCAAAGATATCCTCTTCCACCTAGAAGGCTTGAGGACTCCTAGAGAATCCTGGGAGAATCTTGATAGCTTGTTTAACAAACAAGATGAGCTTCGGGGATACATTCTGGAGAATGAGTTGGTATCTTTACATCCCAACAGTTTCGAGACTATTGAGCAATTCTTTACTAAATTCAATTCTCTGGTACTTCAATGCAAACAATGCGGAATAGAGCAAAAGTATGAGTAGAATGTCCTTTCCGTACTCAGCAAACTAGGCTCTGATTATTCTGTATTTGTTTCCATATTTCATTCCAAGCAGGAAAGATTTCCTGATTGGAAAATTCCTTCATTAGATTATTTTTCCAAGTCCTTAATCAAGGAGAAATACAAGTTGATTCGAATGGGATTCATCAAGACCTCCGAAGATCAAGATTTCCTAGTTACTGACTCTTCCAAAGCGCAAGAACAGGGGAAATCAAAGAATAAGGAGCCAAAAGAAGCTAATTCGAATCAGCAAACTTCTGAAAGGGCCTCCGTCTCTAAGAAGAAAAATAAAAAAGTGTCCCTACTGTATGAGGGGTTTTCATCCAAAAGACTCGTGCATGAAGAAGACCCTCAACCAGATGAAAGCTCTATGTGTTCAAAAAAATATTTCCCTTCCACGAAGAGAAGTGATGTCAAATGATGAATAGTATACTGAAGAAGATGAGATATGCTTGTATGCAATCCTCTCTCCATCGAAGGCTTATGTGATAGATTCTGGAGCATCCAACCACATGGTTGCTTCCATGGAATCCTTCATCACTTTCCCTCTATCAGGAGGACCTAGAAGTCAAATAAAAGATGACTCTAAAATCCTAGATGTTGAGAGAGGTTCAGATAAAATCCGGCATGATTATTTCATGCCCTCTCCTATAGAAAAGAAAAATGTCGAAGATGAAGAAGAAGCAGATTTTTCGCTACAGTCAATTTGAATGGAAGAAAGTCTCCATGAAGTGACTCCTTCTCTTGTTGCTCCAAAAGTATATGAGATCTCAGATATCTCATCTCCTCACATGGTTGATCCAGAAGAAGACATTTGAATCTATGTTTGTGAATAAAAACACTCCTTCCATTCTTTGCAAAAATTCTCCAGTAATTCTTTAAATTTTGTGCGTAGTTTACCGGTGACTGTTTCAGAAACAGTAGAGGAATTTTATTTCTCTGTCTATAATAATGTTGTTGGTGTGCAGATAAGTAATACCACTGATATACTGGAAATAATATCAGATTATAATAGTGATCCATTCACTCTCATTAATCTAGATCTTCCAGTAAATTTCTACAAGTTTGCATGCACCAAAAATCAGAATTTTGAAGAAGGAGAAAATTGTGCATCTACCGTCTTGGTGGAGCAAAGTTTTGGATCTGATTTATTTTGTAATATGATAATATGTGATTCAGGTTTCAAGATTCAAGAGCTTTCAGTATTGCAGCTTATAACCGGTTTCACCAATTTTGGTGTGACAAATCAAGCACCGCAAGTCTCTTTCAATTTTGTTGTTGAGGATTCGATGTTAGTTCTTCCTTATGAATTTGCTGATATCATATTTTGTGAAATATTGGATATTTATGAAGCTATATCTTATGGAGCTCAATCATTCTCTCTCCACAGTCCCAGGGCTTCTCTACCATTGGTCACATGCTCATCTCCTCACAAAACTAGTAAAGAGGAGGACATTCTGCATCCGCCTGGACACTTGCTCCTAACACTTGGGGCTGATTTTACCACTCATGGTTTGTTTTTCAAGGCTGACATATATTAGGTTCTTGGATGTTCCTCCCATGGTTTGATTTCTCAAGAAATTTTACCACCTCTTTAGTTGATTTTAGCTGCTCTACATGGGTCCAATTTTCACCGTGCAGCTGTTTATATTTCTGATTCTGTTGGGTACATTGTTCTTCTTCCAAAGAGGAATATTCCTCCAGACATAAGAATGTTGTTTGGATTCATGGGTTCACCTGCACAAAAGAACCAAGATACTACTGCTGCATAGTAGCAACAAATATTTTCACAAGTTTTTTCAAAATTTGTATTTCTTCTTATTTTGAGGGGGGGGTTTCCCATGAGGTTTTCCCCTCTTTCCTCGATTGTATTAAGCAGCATTTTTTACTATCTTTTAGATTGTATTTGGGTGACCTATGGTCTTGTTACCAGGGCCCACAGTTGCCCAAGTTAGGATTTAGGGATGGTGTTAGGATTATTAATCCTCCCTTGACCATATTGTCTATTAGATTATATTTTCCTAACTTAGGAACCTTAATTCATTATTTGGGTCCACTTGGCTTAATGGGGCCACCTAGATCAGTTAATAGAGTGTGGGGAACACTGCTAGAGGTTACCTGCCACTTACTACATGTGAATGCATCAGTTTGGGCACCTCCTAGACCAATCCCTACTTTTTATGAGCAATTGGGAGTCCTGACACTAGCCTCCATCAGTTAAGTGGAGTTGGAACTAGTTATTCTTAGTTAGCCCCCAATTATATTCAGTTAGTTCATAATCAGTTAGCTAGCACTAGAAATGCATGGATAATGCATGGCTGCATGGGGAGGAGCGCTTTTCCTACCTACCACACTCAGTTGCACTGAGTTAACTAGTTGTAACTAATTGATTGAGTTGTTGGACATCAAGGAGTTGATATTTGGACTCAGACTTTGTCAGTTACTTCACAATCAGTTAGCTAGTGCTAGTAATGCATGGCTAATGCATGGCTGCATGGGGAGGAGCATTTTTCCTACCTACCACACTCAGTTGCACTGAGTTAACTAGCTTACACTGATTGATTGAGTTATTGGACATCGGGGAGTTGATCTGTTGGACTCCAATATTGATTGAGAGACCATGAGTTAGAGAATCGGTTAGATACAGTCAGATCCACTTGGTAGATTTGAATTGCTACCTAATGCATTCAGATTCTTCCTATTTGTAACCTATTGTACATTGGATTTATTATTTGTGAATGATAATGTAAATTCTTGAGCAATACTTGTCTGTTTCTTGTGTGTTTTTTTTTGTTCAGTTTGTATCTTCATTCTCCATTCTTTTGCTGCAAACATTATTAGAACTATCTGCTTGAAAATATAAATGGCATTCAAATTCTAATAGTCTCTAGTTCAAACACTCTTAAATTTGATGATGTTGTTGGTGTTATTCTTAGCGAGGAAATGCGAAGAAAAAAAATAGGTGAGACATCTGGTAATGCATTGATCATGGAGAGCAGGGGAAGACAAAGGAAGAGAGGAAGGATCCTAGGTAGTCGTAAAGAATCTATAAAGGGAAAATCCAAGTCTAGAATAGGATGATAGAGTGTTGGAACTATGGTAAGAGAGGACATCGAAAGAAATACTGCAAAGATCCAAAGAAGAAAGGAGGCAGGAAGATGAGACTACTCAGGAAGCTGATGTAGCAGGTGATGTGTTACAAGATGCTTTGATTCTTGCATTAGATAATACTTGTGATTATTGGGTAGTAGATTCATGGGATTCATGTCATGCTACACCCCAAAGAAAATTCTTTCATTATTATGTTCCAGGTGATTTTGGACATGTTTTATTGAGGGATGATGAACCATGTAAAATTGTTGGAATGGGTAAGGTACAGATTAAGTTAAATAATGGAAATTAATCGATGCTAAAATATGTAAGGCATATTCATGATATGAAAAGAAATATGATCTCAATAGGGAAGTTGGGAGATTACGACTATTTGTCTATGTTTGAAAAAACAAGGAGAAATATCACTAAAGGAGCACTAGTAATAGCAAATGGATATAGGATAGGTACAATTTATTTATGTCCTCTTAATATTGATTATTCTATATTTGTAGCTTCCACGAAAATAGGTGGAGCATTGTGGCATCATAGGCTTGACCACATGAGTGAGAAGGGGATGCAGATTCTTCACTCAAGGAAATTGCTTCCAGATCTAAAGCAGGTATGTTTGTAATTCTACAAGAGCTGTGTTTATGGAAAATAGAAGAGAGTCAGATTTCTTAGGGTTAGGAAACAAAAGAAGAGTGAGAAGTTAGAGCTTGTGCATACAGATGTATGGGGACTGACTCGGGTACAATCTCTTGGTGGATCTTGTTATTATGTTACTTGTATTGATTATGCAACTAGAAAAACATGGTTTTATTCCATTATACATAAATATGACGTGTTTTCTACTTTTAAGAAGTGGAAAGTTTTGGTTGAGAATGGGACAAGAAAAATTTAAATGTATTAGATTTGCTAATGGAGGTGAATACTGCAATAAGGAGTTTGATAGTTATTGTTCATACAATGGAATTCATAGAGAGAAGACAGACCCTAGAACACCACAAGAAAATGGTGTGTCAGAAAGGATGAATAGGATGATCATGGAGTGTGCAAGGTGTATGAGGTTGCATGCAGGGTTGAACTTGCAATTTTGGGTTGATACTATAGATATTGATGTTTATTTAATAAACAGAGGGCCTTCAAGTGCTTTGGATGGTGGAATTCCAGAGGATGCATGGACATGTAAAAAGGTAAACTATGCATTTCCCCAAATTTCTAGTTGTGAAGCATTTGTTCATATTTATAAAGAAAATAAAACAAATATTGAGGCTAAATCCAAGAAATGCACCTTTATTGGATACGGGGTTGATGATTTTGGTTATCGCTTATGGGATTATGAAAATCACAAAATAATTAGGAGTGGAGATGTAGTGTTCAATGAAAAAGTTATGTACAAATATCAGTTGCGAGGAAATAAAGAGGAAAAGGAAAACACAAAATACACAGTGCTTGATGAAATAAAAGAAAACAAAGTTCCAAAGGTACCAGAAAATGAAGAGCAACAACAAGTACCCCAAACTCGTGCAAATGTAAGATACCTACTAGGTTAAGTAGACCCATGAACAATTCTCTCCTTCAATGTATTATTTATTGATGATCGATTCTAGTGAACCAGAATGTTATGAAGAAGCAATGCAGGTGGAAACTAGAAAGAAGTAGGGTCGTGGCATGAATGAGGAGATGGTCGCCTATCCAAAGGGAATTATGGTTGGGAAGGTTGCAGTAGCAAAATCCATTGGAACTTTTCTTTTCTAAATAAGAAGAATCAGTGTTATTCTCAATGGACCCATTGGTAAGAAACCAGACTTCGGTTCTAGTTAAATTTCCTACTGGTAAAAGAGTATTGCAGAATAAATGGCTTTACAGGTTGAAGGAATAAGATGAAGGAAAGAAGCGCTACAAGGCCAGACTTGTTGTAAAGGGGTTTGCACAAAAGAAAGGTATAGATTTTGCTGAAATATTTTCTCATGTTGTTAAAATGACTTCAATTAGGACTATTTTAAGTCTATTGGTGGTAGAAGATTTGCATCTTGAATAGTTAGATGTAAAAATACCTTTCTCCATGGGGATTTGGAGGAAGATATTTATATGCAACAACCACAGGGGTATGAGGTCAAAGAGAAGGATAATTCGGTTTGTAGGTTGAAGAATAACTTGTATTGTCTAAAGCAAACTCCAAGGAAGTGGTATTTAAAATTTGATAAGTTTATGACAGAATAATGTTATAGTAGATGCCATTTTGACCACTGGGTTTATTTCAAGAGGCTAGATAATAGAAGATATATTATCTTGTTATTGTATGTGGATTACATGCTTGTTGTAGGATCTGACATGACAGATATAAATGTGCTCAAAAGGAAACTAGCTAAATCATTTGCAATGAAGGATTTGGATGCTACAAAGAAAATCCTTGGTATAAGAATAACAAGAGACAGGAAAAATCGCAAATTGACATTGTCTCAAGGTGAGTACATATAAAAGGTGTCGGAGAGGTTTAGAATGTAGAATTCAAAACCAATTAGTACACATTTGGCTAGCCATTTCAAACTAAGTAAGGAGATGTGTCCCAAGACGCAGGAAGAAATAGAATACATGTCCAAGGTTCCCTATTAATTAAAAGTTGGAAGCTTGAAGTATTCCATGGTGTGCACAAGACCAAATATTGCACATGCCATGGGAGTTGTGAGGGCATATGAACTATCCAGGTACAGAGCATTGGAAAGGAGTATAGTGGATTCTTAGGTATTTGAGAGGTACCACTTCTCATGCATTATGTTTTGGAGGTTCAGAAATTGTTCTATAGGGATATGTTGATGCAGAGATGACAAGGATAAATACAACAGGAGAATCACCATAGGGTGTGTCTTTACTGCAAGTGAAACAACAATAAGTTTCATTTCAAAACTGCAAAAGGTTATTGCACTTTCAACAACGACAGCATAGTATGTTGTTGCTACAAAGGCTAGTAAATCGATGATTTGGTTGCAAAGGCTCATGGAGGAATTATGTAAGAAGCAGGAGAATATCAAGTTGTACAGTGACATCCAAAGTGACATTCATCTTGTAAAGAACTCAACCTTTCATTCAAAGAATAAACATATACAACTCAAGTACCATTGCATAAGATCTATTCTAGAATATAAACTATTAAAGTTGAAAAAGATACATACAAGCCAAAATCCTAAAGGACATGTTGAAAAATGTAGTAATTAGAGAGAAACTAAGTTCCTACTCGGTTTCAATTGCCCTTCAAGCATGAAATTGAAGAAGAGAAATTTTTCAAGTCCAAGGTTTAGAGCGTAGTCCAACAAGTGTAGCAACAGTGGATTTGTTGTGATTAGTCTTCAAGTGGGATATTATTGGTTGTGGATCATGATCTTCCATATTTAGAGATGTTATTGTTCAACCGTGTATGTACCCCATTTTTATTGTACACTCGTCCTAGAAGGGGAGTGTGGGGGAAGCACCTCTGAGAAAGGGGGTTTGGGGGTGAAGTCCCTGAAAGACATTTTTTGGGATTTTTGTTAGCTAACAGTTTATGGGCACATGGTATTGGGTGACCCATGGTATTTTCCCATGGTAATTCCCCTATAAAACAAAATAATTGTAATATGTATTGTATTGTACCATTGTAAAACAATCTCTATGATTCTATGAGAGGAACTATGAGAGAGTGAAGAGGAAGTGCATTGCATTCGTTGTAGGTTGTATCCCTTCATTTTGTTGGATGATATAATAATAAAGCACTGGGAATTTCTGTGTGGACTTACCCATCTGTTATTTTTTTTTAGATCTTATTATATTAGTTAGGATATTTATTTGAAAGAATAACAAGTACATCAACATGCATAAGATATAACAGATACACAATACACAAATATTTGGAAACCATAAAGGAGAAAATCCTGCAAACTTCCTTAGAATAGTACATTCACAAAGACTGTGTCATAAGATGATCAAACCTAGTAATAAGAAGTATTCATCAGCTATCTATATCTCCTTCCTTGTCTCTCTCTCTCTCATGCGAACTTGAGAGTGTGGGGTGTGTATAAAAGAGGGAGAGCACCTCCATATTTATACCTTTCATGTGACATACCAAATACATGACTGGGGTCAACTTGTCTCCCTAATAGGGCTGATTTCTCCTCTAGAGACTCCAAATACACATTACATGATGTTACACTAGGGGCTATTTCCCCAAATTACACCAGAGGTTGTACAATAAGGTATAGACACAATAAAGACATCCAACAAGGAGGAAAACACATCTCCAATGGGGGTAAAACAACATACAATGATAATATACATCATAATATATTCCAAAGTTTCAAATACATCAACACTCCCTCTTAACTAGGAAGGTCTTCTCTCTCTTCCATAGTCATCAACACATCTGGCCAAGTCTTCATCATGGAGTCATAGAGTCATCATCATAGTTGTTTCCATCATCATATTATTATCGATCATCAAATGGTACTATATGTCATCAGAAGTTTCTACAGAGCTATCCCTCTTTCAAGCTGGGTGTAGGCCTAGTCCTCATCTAGGTCTTCATCACATGTCGAGCACTCCATCTCGTAGGAAGCCTACATCCATGATATAAGAATCCCACAGCCTAAGAGGAAGAGGAAGCCCATAGTCTTGGGATGGATCCCATAGGTTTGAAGGATGATCAAATGAAATATTAATTAATTAATTAATTAAAATCAGGAGTAAACAGAGATTTGAAAAGGCACATTTGTGAAGGGATGCGACCATAGAAATAAGAATACACATGATCATATATAAACATATTTCTGAATAGAATAATATGTGTCTATGAGGGTGAATAATGAATATCTAAAGAAGAAAACCATGAGTCATAGAATGCAAAGTGAATCTCTACAATCCAGACCAATGTAGCAGCAAGATAGTAGACCAAGTGAAGAAAGCCAGAGACAGAGTTTGATTATGGTCTATGAAGTTTAATAATATCAAATTAGGGCGGAAGAGTGGTGCTAGGGAAGGCTACATACCTACAAAGAGGTCTTATCCTCCTTTCAGTAGTGGCTGGAGAATCAAGGTATTAGTGTATCCTTGTTTGTAGGTGCAGAGAGAAATCAAGGTATTGGTGTATCCTTGTCTATAGGTGCAGGAAGAATTTAGGGTATGGGTGCATCCTTCAGTGGTGGCTAAGAAACTTGGGGATTTTTGTCTCCATCAAGTGGGTGCTTACAAATAACTATTGTAATTGTAAAAACAAAGTTTTGCAGATAATAGAAACATATTGGTGGTTTACCTTATTACGGTTCCACGATAAAAT